>JAODVQ020212448.1:0-13869 GCA_025400075.2 Phenganax stokvisi
GAGCAATGATCACCAGCAAATATTGACTAGGCTGGCAGATTTTGTATATTTCTTTATGTCATTACCATTAAAAATCTTTACAGAGCATCGATAGTTGCAAAATTTGTGTCGCTCCGATAGCTTTCCGGTATAGTGTAAACGGGGCCTAAATGTATAAAGAGATTGACATACATATATGAAAAATATGTATGTCAATGTTGCTGAACTAAATCCTCTCCTTCTTTTATAAGGACATCGAAACTTACAGTCCACAACGTGTCATAGCACTTTCGACTTCATATTTTATTTCTTGAAACGAAGGGCGCTTGTCGGGATTTTCGCGCCAACAGTCCTTCATTAATGCAAGCAGTCGCTCAGCGTTCTCAATAGGATGAACAACTACAGGCCTGTACGGTGGAACTTCACCATCAACGATTTTCTCAACAATATCTACGGAAAAAACAAAAAATTAAGAGATAAGTCAGCATAATTATATAAATTAGCATAATTGCAAAAATTGTATAGTATAAATTAGCATAAATTAGCATCGTATAGTATAAATTAGCATTGTATAGTATAAATTAGCACTGATAGTATAAATTAGCATAATGAAATATATTAGTATAATTACATGAATAACTATAACATAAATTAGCATAATAAACAATTTAGTGTTACACATAACTGAACATAACTACGTACTTCTAGCGGGAATATTGCTATTGGAATAAGGTGAGCTAAAAGTATGAAATTCCTCTAAAATGATCGCAAAGCTGTAAACATCTCCTTTCCGAGTGCCACATAATGGCGGGTCTGCTTCTCTGAGAAGTTCTGGGGCTTTCCAAAGCAAATCTACAAAGATGAATGCTATCTTAGTTAAAAAGACTAGAGCTGGAGACTTAAAAGCTCCGAAAATGAGCTACGATTTATGTTGAAACGTTTCACCGTGCATAAGTCTTCTCAAACATGAATAAAGAGTTGGGAGAGGAAACTTAGTTCAATTCATTGGAAACAGATCATTTCTCTACCTCTGAACTTCTTTTCTTCATTTTCAGGTCCCATATATCTAGCTTGTCTTGACCGAATCTCAGGGATACCGTAATCAGTAATCTTTAGTACCCATCTGTTATCGATCACGCAGTTACTAGACTTCAAATTTCCGTGCGATTTTATATCACTGCCATGAAGGAACGTCATACCCTAATATTGTGAAACGAAAAGTGTTATAGACTACTTACAACTCAGTGATTGAAGCATCTTATGCGTGTCCTCCGCGCGAGACTTCCACGCGTTGAGAACACACTCTACGAGAAAAACACCAACCTTTGCAATATCGTAAACAAGAGAAAGAATAAAACGATGATCTAATGTGATATCAGGATTTGCCAAAACTTCCTCCAGGGTCCCCTTCGATCCAAGTTGCATGACAACCCAGAGATATGAATTTTCACAGCCAAGACCAATGAAAGGATTTAAGTTCTCGTGATGAATATGTCTCAACTAGATATAACGACATTATCTGGTTAGTGTACGACGAACAAGTTTTCCTTGAAACGTTTCTTGGCGAGTTCACTTGCTCATGAAAAACTTGCCATGCATAATTGTAGATTTCGAAAAAGTCTTTCGAGGGGAACAATTTGTACAATTTTCAAAGCTTACCATTCGTAATTCTCGCTGCATTGGTTTGGAGATATCCACATTTCTCGGCAAGATTTTTACAAAAACACGATCTCCCTAAAACAACAAGCAAATCTCTATAACTAGATATAACGATATTTCTTTGCATTAATAAAGTTACGTAGTGCTCCCACAAAACTATATATTACAAATTTCTATAGATATATTGATCAACTGAGTTCGTTCATTCTAATATCTTATCGAGATGTATTGTAGTCTGGTTTTATGCAAACTCACCCTGTAATTTCCCGAAGTGGTTTTGACAGCGGAGTACGAAGCCATGGAAAAAGTGTCCGATAATTCCTCCATTATAGCACTATTATTCGAGAAGAAATCCTACACAAATATAACAGCATAGTTATACAATGCTTGCTTTGAAACAAAGTTCGTTTTTAAAGAAAACTTGTTAGATTTCAAGCTACAACATATCGTGCAATACACAGATACTTCATGTAAATTCACAAGCAACGATTACAAACATCTGACCAACCTTACTATTGCCATCATCCAGTAATAAAGCTGAATAGATTTCCATATCCTGTGATGATCGAATCTTTAATAAAACAAGTACAACTCTTACATTAATATAAACACTTTAAATCAATAAGTTTTGTATAAAAAGATATATTCTTTAGATGTCTCAAGTATTAGAAATATGTATAATCCCTGACCTTGATATAGGCACTGATATTTGAAGGTGAAATTTATGTACAAAAAGATATAATGCATTTCTTCTTTTGATGAGCCAAAACCTTATCATAAAAGTACAATCCCTGACCTTGAACACTTTAAAGAAGCTTCCTATTAGCAAAATCTATTTTACTTACTCCGCTATCATTCGAATACTTTGAATCCGTCGAGATTTTTCTGTCAAACATGATTTCATTGATGTCAATTTGCCAAACAGAGCGCTTAAGCTCCCGTTCACGTCTCCATTGTCTGTGTAGGGCAAAAATCTTCACATTTAACAGGTAGGTTTCAGTAGCCCTGACAGGGCAGCAAATGGTGGTCAAAATTAGAAGTTCATACAAGTTAACCACCATCTGCCAATAAGTTGAAAAGTTTGCACGCAAGGTCTTACACTTTGCCTCTAAAATAGTCACTCTTTCTCACCTCAAAAACAGACTGATCAGAACTATGAAAATCGCAACAAATACAACAGACAATACAGTTGGCACAATCGATTGAGCAACTGCAAATAAAATAAAAACATCATTGAGTAAAATTTGTTTACATGCAACTCGGTGTCCAAAATGCACACCAGTTCTGCATATAGTTCAGTGATCTAAACTCCGCTGGCCGAAACCTACCATTGTTCGAAGGCTCAGGGCAGTTGTAGCCATCATCCTCACAAGTCCTTTCGTCAGTCGGCCGTTGAGTCCCCCACGGCCAGAATATTTTCCCGCCATTTATCGTGAGGTTTATAGCCGATGATTGGTTGGAATTCTCATTGTAGTTAAAATGTCCGATAGTTTGCATTTTAGCTAAAAAACAACAATAAATATATATCAAACTTTTCTGCCGAGAACGAAGTTCTTCTTTACTGGTTTACTTTGTAGCGTTAGTATGTTATTATATGAAGTACTACGTCAAATGTATTGCATGTTTGTAGGCTCATTTTCCTCTGCTCATATAAATGGCGGATTTTTAGTTTACTTAAGTCAGAATATGTCTGTTTGTCCATTCAAGGTTTGCGTTAAATAGCAACACAACACAGTTGCTCGTGCGTACGAAAAACAAGTACTCCTAAGCAAGTTTCTAGAAAAACTTTCAGTCGGTTTCACTTACAATCGCGTAAATGCAGCAGAGTGAGATGGACTTTAAGAATACCATCTTTGGTTTGAAAAACTGACGTATATCCACTCATGCCTACATGAAGTATAACAAGATATGATTTATTTTAAACAAAACGTCCTTTTGAATATGTAAAAACAATTGCTAAAGCCCCCCGTACAGACAAAAGACTTTCCTTGACTACTTTTCCGTGACGAGTTCACTTACTTTACTCTTTTGCACGACAAACAAGCTTTCCTCGAAGTTCGTATACAAAACACAAGTTGCTAAGCTGAATAGCTGGAATGATAAGCCTTTATACAAGACTCCTTGTTAAAGAAATCTTGTCAGTTTTTGCCGTCAAACGAGCTACTTAAACTTGTCATGGAAAAATTATTCGTCTGTGGGAGGCTTAAAGAAGCGATAATGTTAAAGTTTCTCGATAGTCTTACCGACATAAGAATGATTTCTAAACTCCGCGACAACATTAGTAGCTGTTACTGTTATGTTTTTCTTATGCAATCTATCCAGTGCTAAAGCGTATTGATAAACAGCATCGTATAAAGCCGTCGCGATTTCAGCGATTCCCGTTTGATTCTAAAATCAACAAAAATGAAATGTTTTTTTACCCACAAACAAACAAAGGGACAAACAAGGAAACAGATAGACGAGCAAACAAACAAACAGGCAGATAGGCAAGCAAACAAAAACTTACAATAGTTCGATCGTAAATAGTTGGGTCTTTAAACGGCGCCTTGGCTTCAGTTCTGCGCACAAGTTCATTGCGAAATCTCTCGTAGCGTTCATTATTCACTGGCTCTGCAGCAGAAATAATCAACAACGACTTCGCTGCCTCGCGAGCAAATTCCGCAGTTTTCTTTGGCGGAACAGCAAAAGGACTGAAAAACGTCCTGCTGTTGTGAATCGAATTTTTCCTACGAGTTTTAGCATCGAGTTGGAAGCCAATGAAAGCCCTATGAGGCTTGCTCGCACCAGTTAACCCAAGTTGATAAGCTTCTGACAATATTTCGATTAAGACAGGGAAAGATGTAAGAATGACAACAACTAGAAAAATTATTAAGAAATTGCTGAGTAAAGTATTAGATTTTTCTTAAAGTCTTCCTTAACAACTGCACACTTTAACTTTCTCATAAGAAGAAAGTTCGTAAACTACAATGTAGAAGGTCGAAGATTTTTTCCATACACTCCTACAGGGAAAGTTGACTAAGTGCGCTAGGATACATAGATGACGACAATAATAAATGCTCGTTGTAAAAAGAAACAGTCTAGGGTAATATACATAACGCATACATGAAAAAGATGTAAATAGTTGGTTATTTGGCAACATGAACTGAATTCAATATATGTTAGCCATCTATCTATCTATCTGCCTGCTTGCCTGTCTGCCTATCTGTTTGTCTGTCTGCCTGTCTATCTGCTTGTCTGCCTGCCTGTCTGTTTGTCTGTCTATCTGCCTGTCTGTCTGCTTGTCTGTCTGTTTGTCTGTCTATCTGCCTGTCTGTCTGCTTGTCTGTCTGCCTGTCTGTCTGTCTGCCTGTCTTTCTGTTTGTCTGTCCGTCTATCCATCCATCTACCTTTTATTCTTTTCTCATGAGTCATATGGGTCAATGCATCTCGAATCACGGCCAACGATCTATTTCTTTGCACCATCTCTTTCTCATCAAAACCCTCGCCATAGCGACTGAATTGCACTAGCTTGGGAGTATTGTACATGACAGTATGTAAATCAGGTCGTTTTGACACCGTGTTCATGAAGTCAATCCAATAATTATTCCCTTCTTCGTACAGCACGCCAATTCTACTCCAACCTTGGTTTCTTAGCAGCGCGAATAACGTCGACGCGGCCTGGGACTGAGTGTTTTGATAGGTTTGAATGAAGAATGGGTATTCTTGCTTTGTAAAGTGTCCACTTTCAGAACATGACTAGGAACATATGACATGAGCATGATTTTTAGATCTATCATAACTTTAGTAAAGCTTAAAGTCTGGTTCACACTGGTCGTAATTCATCGGCGAGCTATTGTATTTTCTTCGGACAGACAAAAGGTCTTCCACATGAATGACTACAGACAATGGAAATTCCCGATTTTTACGACCAGTGTGAACCAGGCTTAAATTCAAAGTGTCTCCTTTCAATACAGATAATCAAGCTTCCAAACCATCGAGTCCCAAAATGTTTTATCACAATGTCTACAAACTTCACATCACAAACACTTACATATGAAATCATTGGTATTTGAAATGCTTCAGCGACTTTCGCTGGGGCTTCGCATTTGAATGCAGGTCCAATGAACACATCCACTGACTCGTTCTGCTGTGAGATATATTTCGTATACATCGATTTCAAGACTTCCTCACTTTTTGTGCTATCAGTCCAACTATAAGTCAAATTGTGATCAGGAAGAATGTCGGGATCTTTATTAACGTCATCTACAGCAATAGTAAGTGCATGAGCATAGCCTAGCCCTTTCACAGTGTCATCTAAAGTAGGCTCCTCATACAGCAGTGGTACGAAAAACCCCAGATGGTAAGCCACAGAAGAGCGAGAGAATGCCACCAAAACGAATAGAATTGTTGTTCCTGTCGACATTTGGTGAATTTTAACAAAACTTGAACAGACTCCACGAAGATATGGATTCAGACTACAGAAAAAATAAAGCATTTTACCTATGAATGCACTATAGACTAATCTAATTCGTGGATAATTTTACTGATAGTAGAAATATCAATAACATCGAAGCGTCTTCTTGGAGTTAAATCTGACCCTCGGTAATTCTAACTAATGAGAGGTATTTCATCTAATTGATTAACCAATCCAGTATCACTTTGCCAGCGAGAGTGTTATTGATGGCAGTACTAGCAGAAGTCAAATGTGAACCTCGCTACTATTGCACATACGACATGAAAGAAACCACAGACACACCTTTCAAATTAACAACAATAACATTAAACTATCTGAAGATTAATGTCGGAAAAATGTTTATGAAAACTTACATGCCACTTTAGCGTTCATAAAACTGCTATTGAATGGTGAAGAATTTTCAAACACGAAACCAGTATGTAATTAATGTAACGCTAAGGTGATTTCTTGCCCTCTTGGTCATGCAACAATGGATTGCATATCCGATCCCCACAGCATCGCTCAAAGCGAACCGCATGAAAGTTACACCTTTCGTATATTAGCTACATAGCATTTTGCTAGTGTTGCATGCACTAATTATCGACGTGATGTTACAACAGGGGTTCTCGCGTCCAACCGTGGCATTGTAAAAGCGAAACAGATGTAAACAGCTTCGGAATTTATGAATAGCTATAGTAAACCTGACTTGATAACGAATGCAAATGATCAAATTTAGAACTTAACACTCTTGCGATAACAAGCAAATCAAATCTCTTTTCACTTGTTTTATAAGCGCTTTTCACTACGTACAAGACTGTTAAATGTATCATGAAAAGGATTGGCGCAATTTTCTCATCATAACTGCAGATTGATCTCCATCTGACTGATGTAGGCAAAAAATTTGTAGGAGTCGAAAAGAGTAAACGTCATTATGTTTCCAGCAGAACTACCAACGTATTTCAGTGTGTGAAAAAACATTCCGTGCATGGCAATGGCATAACTACCAGCAAGTTTTTTACGAAGAATAGAAACTGTTTCTTGCATTTTCTTTTGCTGTGAAGAAAACAGATTTTTATTTCAAATATACAACATAAGTTAGTCATTGAAACTGGAGGTATAATTTGGAGACTTGATTGAGGACTTGGTTTCATATTGTTGTTTATTTCATGTAAACGTGTGCAAGGTGAAGACAAATTCATCTACTCTCCATGCTTTCACAGCTTGATGAAAACATAATTGCCGAAAGCAAAAACACTGTCACACCATGACCAGAAAAATCTGGGAATATTGTAGAAATTTAATCATTTTCTAGAATCGTCCTAATTGTTATACTGAAAAAATGGAACACAGCCAAATTCCAGCAAAGTATATTATCAATTTTTCGAATTATCGCAAGTCTATCCAAGTGATAGCCACCCCATGGCAAGTAAAATGGCAACGTAACGCCATGACTCAGCTTGTCTATACCACCCAGAGACACTTACAAAAGGTTTAACTACCCAAGTACACATCCCACAACAACATGATATCACTGATATTACACCAAATACTATAAAGTCCAAACAAACATTGTTTCCGTTAATATTGAATATGGATAAAATTATATTCAGAAATGTTATTTCCTGAATTTTTAATCAATTGACGGATCAATGCATAAAGAGATTTGACCGCAAATAACCAGCAAATAATGCCAGGAAATCAGATATATAGGCCTTAGTAAAACCGACGCTCTTAGCGAAATGAAGAATTAACGGTAATATGTAACAATCTTAATGCGACAGAGTGGTCTGAGAAATGATTAAAAGTCATCCCAAAATCTTATGATAACGTAAATTATCTAGTTGACTCTCTACATTCATCGCATGTTTTCCTAGATTGTTTTTTTTCCTCTTTGTTCAACACAGTTTTGTTGAAAGGTAATTAGTCAAATAAGTCAATATATAGCTACATTGCAAGTCGTTAAAAACATCAAGGTACCTTTGAATTTTAGCTTGTCAGCAGAATAAGACCCTGTTGAGGATTGTTTATCGGTGCTGTCAATCGAAATGGTCTAGAAAGCCAAATTCGCAAACAGGGCTACCATCTAGGTCGCCTCTACATGCTCCTATAGAGATCCGTGTTATTAACTCTTACGTCTATAGGAACTCTGAATAAATGCTTTGGTTGATTGAACTTTAAATGTTATGTTTAAAGAGATAGAACAAACACTTTGACTAAATCGCCACACCATATATCCAAGGACAATGTTTGAGCGTGCACAATTCTAAATAAACATGAACAAAAAGATAAAACAAAGACTTTGGTGAAATCTTTGAAACATAACTTCAGTGGCTGGGATGAACTCCTGCAATTATTACCCTGAGGCTACGCTAGATATATTTTTCCCATTTCTTGTTTTGTGGTTGACCAAAAATGCATAATCATTGAGGTTTATAAAACATTCAAGAAAACAAACACATGTCCAATGCTCACATTACATTTTGGAGGAAACGTTGTCAAGAACCCAATATTGTTTCGTCAACAATCACTTAAGCAAACTTGAATTCAAATACAATTTGAAAGAATCAACGTTTATATCAGTTTGTAATAACTGGAATTTCGAAAATGTTTAGATTCTGCAACATGAATGTATAAAAGGGTGGCATTCCGTTTCTTCACGCTTTCCTGTTCCGCGTTTTAGGACGCACCTATACGGCACATACAAGTTTAAACTGCAATAAAAGCTATCCTATAAACAATTGCAAGAAGAACTGTTTAGAATTTTGAATATTAAATACTTACGCGACTATTTCTTCGTGTTATTTAAAAAAAACAACAATAAAACGTTAAAGGATTTAAACTTTTACGTGCGCAAAACACGTAAGTTGAAAGTGGCCATAACTTTTTTTTAACAAATTATTATATACCACTCAATACTTTGACACTCCAGCACAGTTCCTTGAAAGTGTAATAGTGTTATATTTGGACTTGTTGCCGTGATCTTATTAACACTCTATGCTAGAATGACGCATTTGAATATGATCTACTGTACTTACGCTCTGCCAATATATACAAACATTAGCAATCCTACCTTGATATAATCCGCTTGAAAATCAATCTGTAGTTCAATTCAGTACCCCTTGGCAATTGCTTTGTAAATTCCTAAGCAGTAAACTTCTCTTGGCGCAAGCATGTGTAGAGGAAGTCTTCGTCTTGCTAAACAGGATAAGAGAATATAACTCATTAATAGAAGACGTGAAGAAAGATTTAGATACTCGAGTGCTGAGAGACATGCAAGGTTAAATGTCTTGATAACGCGAGATAAAGGCCCCGTCCCCGAAAATGCGGATATTTTTGAAAACGATGGTCTTTACTCCGTTTTGGCCGTGCGTCCACACGTAACTGGTGTTTCAGGCAACTGGCAACGGCGGTTTTCGAAAATGCTCTCGATGCACAGTGCATGTACACATCGCATTGCAAAATCATTGTATCTTTTAATGTAAGGTGCATCATTAAAGCGCTTTATTATTTTCAAAACGCTGTTTACGCGTGTGGACGGGCGAAAACAATTTGAATACGCTACGTGTGGACGTGAATGCTTTTACAAACGGAGAAGCATGTTTTTAAATATATTTGGAACCCGTGGACAGGGCCAAAGATCAAAGTTAATAACAAAATTCTAACGGAAGCAGATTTCCCCTTATTGAACAACTGCCACACAATATTCAAATCTTCATTTACAGCAATTAATTTTTATAACAACCCGTACTGCAAGTGAGAATTGATCAAGTGCAGTGATCAGAGGATATGTACAACGTAAACCACAAACAAGTGAAGTCTTTCATAACAAACACTTAAGATTATTTTATCCCAGACAAGTTTCAAAGACAATAAAAATAGAGTTCTGTACGCAGAGAATATATTAAAAGGTCGCGTTAAAAAATAGAATGACCATGTCTTCTTCATGCACGCAATTTTGCATACATCAACATGAACAAAAAGATGATAAGAGTAGAAAAAATTTCTTATCCATGAATAGAGACTGCTGTATCGTTTTCATGTAAAAGACACACAGTTCCGCTTTGCCTTTGGTAAACGGGAAATAAAATGGGACAAATTTGATTGTGGTGAGGATAAGTCTAGAACATTCAACAACGAGATGGTCCATGACTCAGCGCGAAATTGCAAGTGGTAGTGTTTGTACAAACTATGTACAGCTTACGAAGCCGCAAAAAGAAAACACAGCCAAGCGTATAATAAGGCTCCTATTTACATCACACATATATTCAACGGGTTCTCAAACAGTCATCTGATCTTCGATAACCAATGTCAAGGAGAGGACTCACGCATTAACGTCAGTGAAATGCAATGACGTTCGGTCACCTCATTGAGTACAAGAAACGAGTATTTCTCCATAAAGCGCAAGACATTACTAAAATTGTACTCGTTCTGAATTTGTTTAAAAATTTCGACTCAAAACTAGTCATCACATTTTATTGGCATAGTCTTTTTCGCAGGCGAAAACAAGAAAATTTCGGTATTACTATGCATATTTAAGACAATACCCGCCTCCTATTCTCTTCCAAATGAATAAAACAAAAGCATTACTAGTAGTTAGCGTGTGTTTGTGTATGACATAATTACACGTTAGCCTTTTAAGACAATAAGAAAATACTGAAATAGATACCTCGTTTAAAAGCTATTGAAACTAATACACCAAACTTGAAGTGGCTATGTTATAAACGTCAAATTATGTTCGGGTAATCGATATTGAGGGCAATATTCCAAGCACATGTTCTGATAGTGTATTAAATCTTTATAGTTTAACTTAGGCGGATTTCAATTTCAGAGGATTACAATCTTGCCACAGAAAGCAAATCAACTGTATACGTACTTGTGTATATTTGTACAATGTCCAGATACAAGACTGCTACATAAATAATGAAAGAAGACTTTACATTGTCTTCTCAATATAACTACAGGTTGACCATTATCTGCCTTCGTCTCGGGCGACTCAGATATACCGTGAAATACAAACTCACAAATGAATATTTCAAAGCTAAGGTATAAGCAGAGGCTTGGAAAACTGCCTACATACATACAGACGATTCCGTCAATGATGAAAAAATGGACAATACTTTGCAAATGTTCTTTTAAAACAAAAAACAAATAAGCAAAGCTCGCCCATGAAATTAAAACTCCCTCAACATTGTTAATAGCTAAATATCAGTATTTGCAACTGATCCAAATTCTAGTAATCATACGCTCAAGTCCAAAAAAGGCTTGAAGTACATACCAAACTTTATCCAACAGGTGCGACGAAAAATCGACAATTCTATAGCAGCGTTCTTTCTCCTGTTTTGGAAGGAAAATTTGACACGATTACAGAAATGTTTTCCGATGGCAATTTGTTGACAAACCTGACTAAAGTGGTCAAGAAGCGTGACCATCCACTTTACCGGATCTACGCAAGTGCATAATTATAATACAATTCTCAGTTGAGAATTTCGAGTCACGCAATGCAATGCAGAGGAGTGATAGTTCATGATAAGATCTCACGTGTTGATAACTTCGTGAGCTGTAAAATGCTGCAAAACTTAATGATTTTAAGAATAAAATTAATTTTGAGTCGACCTATAATGATTATTGACTACCGGTTTTTGTAATATAGAGAATGGATTATGCTTGTTAGGCAGGGGTCAAATTGGCACGGATTCTAAGGCTCAAAGTTAACTAATGATCTGGGATTAAAGAAGTTTCTGAAAGGTCTCTCGTTGACAAGTAAAATCATCTGGCGTTTGAGAGAGTAAAACAGATTGAATGGATTATCAAGGAAACTTGGCAAATTAGTGAGCCTATAAAATGACAAGATCCCAACCTGACAACTGAAATTGTCAGGCGCTCAACAGAATACAATTATTTGCAAGCAATGGTCAACTGCAAACGTTTTTTCATGTTTGTTCTCGTAAGAAAGTCGCATGTCTGCCATTTTGGCATTTGAAATGTGTAGGTTTGAATGAACGAGTTAGCATGTTTTGACAGAAAATAGGCGTAAAACTTGTCAAAACATGCTACTCCCTCAGTCAAAATGTAAAGGAACAATGCAACTTTCAAATACAAACAAAAAAACGTGAAAAAACTTTTGCAGTTGATGGCTGCTCACAAATGGTAGTAAATTAAAGAACTATTGTAGTTAAGTCACTCCATTAACTGGTAATAATCATTCACTCCAGAGAATTAAAATTATCTTGCATTAGACAAAGCAAATCATATAAATAGAGTGTATTGCCCACCAATGGATGAACAAGAGAAATCTGGACATAGTACAGTTTATAAGTGGCAATGAGACTCTTGGCCTACCCAGCAAAATTGCCTGGCATTTGATTAAATCAGCATATCAAAAGGGCATATGCATAGGGATGCATTGCAACTCATTGCATTAAGAAACACTCTAGTAAACTTGGTCAAATGTGCAATATAAATGGTAATTGAAAATGATGACAAGAAGAATGTTGCTTGCCAGCTGCCAGTTTGATAATTATAAAGTCTAACCTAGCTCAAGAGAAACACTGTTCCATGCCTCATTGCAATTTGTTGCGGAGTGATGAGAAAACTTTTCTTACAGACGTCAACAACGTAGTGTATAATGGTACCTCTTTTTAGTAACTCTTAAAGTTGCTCTTCATTCAAGAGCAAATCTAATTATGATCATTAGACATGCTGGAAACAAAGAAATCTTAATTTTGACGACATGACATCAACCTTTAATAACATGTAATTATATTTTGTCTAGAATGATTTCAAGATTAAATCTAAAGAGACCACAAAGACTTAGACATTAAAAACCACAACTAATATTATGCTCATGCATCATCCATGTACACGTAATATTAATTTATCATAAAACTTGATAAGAATAAATTAGAAATGTTTTCTAGCCAAAACTGAGCAAAATAGAATAAATCTGAGTAAAATTCTGCATGTTTTTGAATTAATGCCAGTTTTAATACACAAGCAAGGAGATATTTTTCCTTTCAAAACAAGGGATGCTTCAAGTACCTCATCTCACAATAAAGATTATCATCCAAATGAGGTTCCCACATATGCAAAGTTTTAATGTTTTGACATGAAGTTAAATTACTTGCCACATGATTTTTTAACAAAATGATAAGGCAAACAAAAGCTTTGTGATCAACCTTTTTAATTTGACGTATTAAGATGCTATGTGTCCTAGTTGTTATTGCTGTGCTTCATTTCAAACAATTTTACTCATAAGGAGAGAACTCTTGCCACTCATTGAGTTAACAAACTTAGGCAGGTGAGCAGTGCACTACGAGCAAAAATTATTTCAAAGCAAACTGTACAGAATAAAAAGTTACATCTTACATTCTGTCACTCCAGCTCTTTGCGAGAATGCAGGTAAACAGGTTTAGCTTGTTTTCTTGCTCTCTGTTGCACTTTAAACTTTCCTTGGGATGCTAGTGACATTGGCGGAAGATTGACCTTTACAATAAGAGTGATATAAATATATCAAACCTACTGTTCCTTAAAATATTTATAGTACTTTAATCCATTTACTCCATGCCAAATATTTCTATTAACTTCACTTACTGGTCTTGGGTAAGGGTTTCTATAATGAATTGCTAAAGAGAAAAGCAACATTGAGAGTCATTGCATAACTTTTCAAAGCACTACCACAGATTAGAGACACACACAGATGTCCGACTTCCCCAAAATTGCATAAGTCGATTTTCCTGCGATATCGTGTGGATTTCATTGGCGGCCATTAACCTGGCAAGTGCCCTACAGAAAGGCATTCA
>JAODVQ020212553.1:0-12223 GCA_025400075.2 Phenganax stokvisi
ATAGAAATATACTGTTTCTTCCAGACCCATTCTACTTTACTATAAGTGTACACGGATTTCACAAAGTCTAGTATTAAACAAAAGCGTATACTCATACAAACCTTAGCAGCATTAAGAGATGCAGAACCACGATTTCCTAAATCTCTTCTTGTGATCTCTCTATCCTCGTCCAAACTGCTCGAGTCTGAAATGTGATTTGTATGAGACTCTGAATCCTAAACAAAAACACAAAAATCCATGTTGTTGTAAGGACAAGGTAGTCAGAAACATAAGCCTGGACAGGCAAATATCAAATGGATTCCCAATAGTAAGACCTAGCCCTGGAAAAAAATGCTTCGTTGGAAAAAGATCGCGCATTTGCGTAGCGAGATCCCGATTTCGTTTTCATGAAGCACCACAATAGTAATTATATCTATTCTTAGGGTGAGAACAAAGAGTTTCACACGAACAAAACTGTGGTCCTCAAATACCATTAATACCTGGTAAGTTTTTTTTTTACTAAATTTAATAGCCAACGCAAGAGCAGTAATGGAAGTCATATATGAAACGCATGAAACTCGCGCTAATGCAACATGGCGTACGGATCTTCAGGCCCAAGTCAAACGTTGCTCTTCCCATGCGCCGAACCTAACGCAAATGACCGAAAGTCTTTGTCTGAGCTCATATACATTAGGTTCGGCGCATGAGAAGAGCGACGTTTGACCTAGGCCTCACTCATGCAGGAAAATTTTTAACAAGACAACAAAACGACAAGAAACCTGGTTTGGTTTTTAGTGCAGAGCTCTTGACACAAATCTATAATCTCAGATGGCAAATACTTAAATTTGCTAGCATTTTGGTAGCAATCATAATGTATGTAAAATCTGAGCGTCCCTTGTAACACTTATAGTAATACAAGCATTGAGACTAATCGGTCAATGCATGAGGAAAGGATTCAACAAGATACAGGCAGAAAGAATTAAGCTGTATTGTTTTATACTACAGACCTCTTGGTCTAATGTGATAAGTTGAGATGACAAATTGCTACAGTTGCTAGCATTCAGCAGTAGCTATAAAGGCCAGTTTACATTGGCGATTTTCCTGCCTAGCGTACGTGATTGAACAGTTCAGCGAAACAATTACAATGACAAAATTTATCGATCAACTATATTCGTCAGTTATTCCCTCTATATCACTCACATCCTTCAACACGAGAAAAATCGAAGCAAAAATCACCCGTGTAAACGAGCTTTAATAAAAGTCAAATCTGCTACTGAACCTCGTTAGTAACACTCAAGAGTTTAGTTTTGATGTTATCGAGGTAACATCACTCAGGAAAGTCTTCAACAAGATGTAAACAAAAAGAAAACTGTTATGTTTTGTACGCGGGCAGAGCTCGTGGTCCAATTTGATAACTTTATCTCAAATGAGTTTTAAGATCAGAGATTTGCCAGTATTTATAGTATAACAAAACATGAAAGAATATTTAATGATGAACATAAATATAAAACAACTTCGGGAAAATGACATGGGGAAGCAGCGAAAGGACCCAAACCCATCACCTGTAGTGTTGCCTATACGATTCTGACACAATTGTGAAATGAGCTGAATTAAGATATAGCCTTATAACATTTCGGCACGAAATTTTGCCCGTTAATTCAATTCGAAAAACTTGAACATGCAATCCTGGTAACAGCTTTTTTGCAAAGGAAAAACTTTGATAATGTCTACACAAGTAACACTGCTGAAAATTACGCACAAACATGCTATTGTAAGTTCCATAAGAGGCGTAGAGCGCTCAATCTAGTGTACTAGTGGTAGTCAAAATGATATGTAGAGCACTGCATATTACACATCTAGACGCTGACTCCTATATAACATTTCAACGCGGTGAACCAAATAACCCAATATAAATATAAGTAATCATTCTCACCATTATTGCGATCTCGTATTATTTCATTAAACAACACGGGGACACCACAGTAGGCTTACAAATAAAACGCATTTAGAAGGAACTTTAATTACTCAAAACCAATACGGATGTACCCAAAAATAATTGCCAACATTTTTACAAACTCCAAGCGTCCAAATACTATAAATTCACATGTAGAAGGATCTTTCTTCACTACGCGTAATGCATCAAAACACTTCAAAAGTGTAAAAAAAAAGTTTGAATAATGCTGGAGTGTGAATCGAATTGCGAACCTCGACGATCGAGTCAACGCAACATTAACGCGCTTGCTAATTACCACAGCAGATCGCTGATTGGCTGCCGAAGCATAAACAGTATCTTGTTAATTTTAATGACCACTTGAGACGTGATAAATAAACAGACAAGGAAACTTTAAAAGATTCCTCTCCGAGAATACGAATGCTTATTACTTTTAAGTATCGAAATAGCAAAGTATGTACTTAAATTTATCTAAATTTTCATTCACCATAGTATTCCTATGATAAAATTTCTCTTCCACATTCAAAAATTTGAATAAAATGCATTAAATATTGATAACATTCTGGTCACCCGAACGCCACCCGAAACCTTTCAAACGACATACAATTAGCCACTAATACCCAAAGTAACCATTTTTAATTTCTAGAAACTTCGATTATACTGCTCAAATAATACAATTTCACAAAAATATTATATACGGAAACCCCGCAATAAACTAAATGCATTAGCTAATTAAAGAATACCTCTACTCAATTACGAGAAGTCCCAGTCCTAAATGGCCAGCGTTGTGATTAATATTATAGACATAAATTCAATAGATTCTGTTAATTATTCACGCCGGTGGCCACAAGAAGACTGAACTCCTCTGGACAATCAGCATTGAAAAATAAATTATATGTTTCACTCTATCTTTTGACTATACAAGCATGCTCGCGTGGCATCAATTCCACGCATCTCGCGGGATCCAACTATTACATAGCAATGATTCCGAGTGTCTATAAAGGCTAACTATACTTATAAAAAAAAAAACATCGCATACGAGGAGGAACAATAAGGTTACCAATAAAATTATCTTTTAAATCCAAAATATGTTGATGGCTTCATTAAAAAGCTAGATGTTGGTCTCTCATATTTATTATCACAATTCGTTTTCCGTCCCGCAAACCTGCATCGACGATAATTAGTTAATGCATCTATAAACCCGCTGATGAAAATCGAACCCAGGGCCCTGCGATCCTGGTGCAGTGCTTTGCCAGCACAACATGCACTGGCCAACTAGTAAATTGTGTGACGCAATCACGTTTCATGTCGATTAACACACGAAAAACTAACAATAATACGGATGTTGCGTAACGCGACATTCTGGTTAATAATAAATGTTGTTTTGATTATGTGCGTAGATTGTTTGATATAGTTTTGATTTTCGCGGATATTTGCTTTTAATTAATCTACCACGCAAGCCAGGGAAGTAGCTGCCCTTGGATGAAATTGGACAATTCAATCTAAGCGTCGAAATCGGTACTCCGATGCGCGAAAAATATATCTGGCCTCGTGATTGGCTCGCTTTCGATTTTTTCGCGTCAAATTATTTTGCTGGCGAATCACGTTACTAGATTTATTTTTCGCTCGAAAAATTTCTCGTAGTGGAGAACGGGCTTGAAGCTCGATTCCAGGCAGCGCTGGAGGGCTTATTAAGCAATATACAGTATGCAACAGCCCCTGTTCAGTTCAAACCAAGTTGTTCTAAAGCCCGTTCTCCACTACGCGAATTTGTTCGCGCGAAGAAGAAATCTGGCAACGCGATTGGCTCGTTTTCGACATTTTCGCGGCAAATTATTTTGCTAGCGAATCACGTTGCTGCATTTAGTTTTCGCTTGAAAAAATTTGCCTAGTGGAAAACGGGCTTTACACTTTTCAGTATTAATTTAGCAGGTTTAATTAAAATTAAGCCAATAGTCGCTGTTTAGGAGCAGTTCCTTTTATCAAAATAGCGTAAAAATATCAACTTTAACTCGCTGTTCGTCTGCTTGTTTCGTCTAATTTTTCGTGTGTTAAAACTAACATTAATGACTTGATACGTTAGTTTTTGGTCTGCTTAACAATACATCGCATTGAAAGTATATTATCAGCAAATAATTGCTTAGCTAATAATTAGTTTGCAACTGTTCTATTCGGCTGTTCACAAAGAACGTGATACTATCCCTACGACAAATTAAGGGCATGAAAATTTGACTCCAGAAACCGGTACACCAGCTAGTCGAATCAAGTATTACAACAGATGACGTATTGCTGTACCTCTTTCTTGTGGCGCCTTAACGAACCAAAAGCCATAAAGCGATGTCTCTTCAATACTGATGTAAATCAGACGCACAATTGTAACCAGTTATAACCTAGTGCAGCGCGTTTTACACTAGTCACCGGCCCTCTAATGTTGTCCAGTAAGCAACGCAGAATAACATTCTCAAGATGGTCAACAATTTTTCGACCCTAATTCGAGCCTTATGTTGACTGGATTAGTTCCTAAAACGGTTCATAGAACATATACTACCCTAAGCAACGTATTTCCACCGTTAATTAGAATTTTCTTCAGTATGCGTATGATAGCGCGACCTATATTCTAATTCAAAAGTTGTCACTTTCATTTATATACAACTGCTATTAGTAGATTCTAGATTAGAAAATGACAACGTAGACTAAGTGTAAATGTACACAGCAATTCTCCACCTCAATACAACCATTGCCTTTTTAGGCAATTATCAATTGAGAAAAACAAGAGTGTAGTTTGTTTATGTTGATTAATTTATTACGCTTTGCAATGCCCGTTGAATAACGGTCATTGTTGCAGTCCATAGGGGAGCCATTTCTAATGGACCATACATTGCAAAGTCACAATCATTCTATGATTTTATTTCATTGTAGTTTTACATGATGCAGCTTAACAATGCGTTTATAGTGATAATGTAGTTATTGAGCAAATGAGCCACGATGAAAAAGATGTTGTAACAACTCGTTTGTCTTTATACACATGTATACAGTTGAACTTCTGAAAAACAGTCATCAAAAAACCTAACCGAAAGTCTGCATGACGGAAATGTCTCTACCATATATGTACTTTTAAAGCAAAAGAGTTTGCATTTGATGGGGTTGGCATTAAAAAGGTGTTCACATTAAAGGGGTACCTATATTACACAGAGGTCCAATTTAAAGAGATTTTCACATTATAGATGTGTTTGAATTAAAGAGGTGTCTGCATAAGAGGTTTGCCCATTCTCATGACAATTGATGATATTTCATATGTGCAACCTCCCTCTCAGTTTTTGTCAATAGCTTAAAGAAGTACTTAGTTTTTCATTGAAAAAAATCACTTGACCTACCAAGGAAACAGATAATAGGGTACATTTTTCAAAATATCTCTAGGAATAAACTCTCTTTTCTAAGCAGAGACATCCTCTGACAGTAAAATAGCTATATAATAATATGTTGTTTGTCAAGAATTTTACAGACAACTTTTCATTCATGGAAATGCAGAAGCTTGGTCTCAGAAAAAGATCCAGGATGAATGGTTTTTGAAAACAAGAATGAAAAGGTATGTTTGTACAGTTGCACTCACACTAGGCGGCACTAATATAATAAACCATCCATTTTCTAATGTCAGACTCTTCTCAGAAACATAGTGGAAAATTAGTATTTAAAACTCCTAAACTTATTGCATAATCACAGAATTAATAACAATGAATCTTCTCCACAGCTTGCTATTCCAAGAGACAATGCTATTGCTGAGCTATTGTCTGCAACTGTACTACCACTGTGCATTATTTTATTGCTACTGAAGGCAAAGACATTCAAGTCACTTGCTTGATACATTCAAAGCTCTAACTAAACCAGAAAACAGCAGAATCAAACAGCCTTTCTACAGCTTTGATAAAAAATTTGATAAGGCTCATCATATAAATCAAACCAAAAGTGCCCAATTTACAGACTCCACAACCAGGTCCTAAATAGTCTATTTTCATGCTGAGAGATTAGCCACACAGCACTAAATAATTGGTACTAAATAACCATACACTAAATCAATGAATTGTCATTTTATCCCAATCAAACGTTGTGGAGCATTTGAGTTTCAGTTTACTTGAGGTAAAGGGTAGATACATTAATACAGCTTTAAAAAGCATCACAAATGCATCAAAAGCAGCTTTAAACCTAGCAATTTGACTGAGAAATCTCAAAAAAAATTTCCAAACATTTTTGACCCCTGACAAATAGCATTTAGTTTCTGTCCACTTTTGCAAAAAATTTTCGACGGTTCTAAGACCTGTACATAAATTAGGATCAATTAACAAACTCTACAAGGTAAAATTCTGTTCAGTACTAAGTCATGTCAAAGTACATGCGCAGCACAGGAATCGTCTGATCAAAATGTAACCAACAAATGTACGTCACATATTGTGTTCATATGTAAGCTATTAGAATGTCACTAACCATAAATTTAACAAATTAGAACACTAAGAATGACTTTGTTACATATTTGAAAGGCAAAAGGTCAAAGCTATAAAATTTCTTTTGTCTGCTGTAAATATCGCAGTTCAGACTTCGGAAATGCAGAAGTGGTTCTCTACTAAATACGGCTACAAAACTCGAAAACTTTATAAATATTTAATGTTCCACAGTCCGAGTTTTGCCGTTTCGCCCCGCACTTTGCTATTTCTCCATTATCTTCTCGATGCATTTACATGCGATTGAAAACAATTCCTGTTCATGTTTCACGACTAACATAGCGCATGGTGAGACCAGATTTCCTAACGAAGCGAATACAAAGACCGCTGATTATGCCAAAGCAGTACATTTTGTTACCATAAGAAAGGCGATATCTTAGGACAACAAACATACAGTAGACAGGCGTCAGACAGATTAGACGACAATATATCTGGTGCTTTATTTAAAAAAAGCCCGACCAAAACTGCCTACATTTTGATATAGCTTAATACTGCGGTGAAAAAGTTCTAACTATTCTCGTAAAGAAATAATTTTTAGCCCCATAAAAACGTTTAAACGGATACTTCAAAACTTAGTAGCAGTGTTCCCCAATCTAATATAAACTAACATTACAAAACTCATGCCTTTCAACATGATTTCACACACTTTCTGCAAGGCCGGCTTAAAGAAGTATTATAAATTCAGAGTTAGCATAGGACGATACGCAGGCTAACTGAAATTTGAATGCCCAGCAAAATAAACCACAGCGACAAAACGAAATGTTATATGGCCCCATCGGAGAATACCACAAAAATTAGATTTATTTTCTAGCTATCGAGAGGGTTTAATCAGCGATTCAGACGAATCAATGAAACAGCGTAACTGGGCCTAATATTCTGGTTACCTTCGAATTGTCGTTTGATCCCGAGCGACTTTTGTAACGTTTTCGAGGCTTCCGGAATATACTCCACTTCTAAGGAGAGAAAGAACTTGTTGAAAGATCGAATGAAAGTAGAAGAGCAAAACATGGAAGAGGAAGTACAAGTAGAGGTTAGTTACAAAACACATTGGGGTGAAAGAATAATAGGATACGATGTATGAATATAAGCGGCTTTTATTTACCTCATTTGAAACAGCAGAAACCGAGTGACCGACGGTGTCGTCGCTTTCTATACAATCTAATTCGTTTATTACACCTTGATCTCGCGCCATATTAGTTCACCACGGCTTTTACTACAATACATAACCACGTAACAGACGGTGAGATATTTTTAAATCATTTAATATCTGCTAGGAGAAGAAAAATAGTCAATCTTTACGGGATCTTATAAACCTCCCCCACATACACGAGCAGATGTATGCATGTAAAACACCGCCAACGTCATTATTTTGACGTCATATAAGACATGTACATTGCTTAGTGTACTCAACTTAACCTGCTTCTCATTGGATGATAGCGCCGTACTCTAAAACTATCCAATCACACTCGGCGTTATATTCTCCGATCAAAATTTAGTCGAAGGCGTAGGTGGTTACCAAAATAGTACATCCAAATAAATCAAGTAAAAATTTAACTCCAAACGCGACGAAAATAGCTCAGCTAAAGCATATCTCTGATAACTAGATCAAATGTCAATAACAAGAGCGTTTTTTGCTCGTTTAGTTCAAGTTCAAGAATACTAAGCCGGGTATACGATTATAGATCTGTAACGCAAAACATCATAGGCAACGCTGCCTAGCATCTACCAGATCATTCGAAAATTCTGTTTTGCGCTAATCAAATTGGCAAGTGTTCTAATTTTTGTCCATTATACCCAGTAACCGAAGGAGCTAGCTTACTTCGATTGCTGTTTATTATACATCGTCGTAATTTTTCTTTAAAATGCGAGCCTGGTAAATTGTTTGCTCAAATAATCATGGTTGCGGAAACTACTACGCTTTATGGAATTTCAGCCCTGGAAACGAATGCTGCCAGTTTCGAGTTTTTGCCCATGTCAATATTTTCCTGCATCTATCGGCTTGAAATTTAAATTTATTTGGGAATTATTCTGAAGTTGCTCTTTCGTGTCGAAACATTGTCTCTACGAATAATAGAGTTTATGTTTGTTTTGCAAAAGGAGGGTTTTGAATTGTTTATAGATCACGTAAAAATTGCAGATAGTCTTTGATAGCCTGCATATTATGCATATGTAAATGAACATGTGGGAAGACAATCAGTACCTGCTGGAACCGTAATGTTTGCCTCCACGTCTTTTTTAAAAGTAGAGCAGCCTGAGAACAGCCTGCAGCCACCTTGCAAGCCAGACCCCTGCTTTCGTCGCGCACGCACGCGGGCGGGTGAAGCGGGTATTTTTGTTTCTGCGCTTGCAACACATACGCAATAGCCACTGAATTATACAACATGGATTTTTATAAAAACCCAATCTAACTATTTATAAAATCTTAAAATCTATACACATATATTGTTATGATTATAAAAAGTAATAAACATATTCCATTCAATAATGAATTTTAACCCGTTTACTGCTTCCATAGGAAGTTTAAGTGATTGAACATTCAAACAAGATTGCAACCAGGAGAATCAGATAGACAATAAACATTTATTAATCGTGTCCATTGGCAGCTCTGGCAACTCTCGAACATGCTCCAGTCCGAACTGACAGATCAGTTGGGCCAGCACTCGCTCGTCCAGTAAATGTTCGGGCTTGAGTCCTGAAAATCTGCGCCCAGTGTCGAATTGTTGCCATGGGTTACTCGGCTTTACTTCGCAAAGTTCTCGAAACAAATATTGTCTGTTGGCAGCATTGTCTATTCTGTCATCTTCTAGCGAAATTCCATTTTTCATCGCGAGTTCTTCAAGTCTTAAAATATTTTCTTTCATGTTACAATATTGTAATGGCTGCTTTTCCTCAATTTCTTCGTTAATTAGTTGTATTTTGCTAAGTAGGCTATTGTTTTCGTTTAGTCCAACAAAATTTCTACGGCTCATGCCAGAATTGTTGACAACAAAATTCGAGGTGGAAACTCCGTTTTGGAAAGAACGGAAATATTGAGGAATAAATGTCGTTTGATTGACGGCCTCATTCAATTCTGCGCTTTTCATCAGTAGTGGCATTTCTGTTCCGAGAAATCTTTAGTTTCTAAAATAAAGAAGTTAAAAATCAGTCAAGGTTTTTTCTGGATAAAACGATGTTTAAGAAAGATTTTTAAAAGGATGTTTAAAAAATGTGTTTGTTCAGTGAAGTCGCAAAGGTTGTCAGATAATTGGATCGAAGGGAAAAAGAAGTTTTGTGAGGAGAACAAGGATTGACTTATATGCCCAAAAATGGATGGCCGTATGAACAGGAACAGTAGAAAACTGAGAAACAGCCCAAGAAATAGCACGCATGACCGACGCCATGCAGTTGAGGAAGGGAAGGGGAGTGCTTCAAGGGCTGTATAGCACGTACTAATCTATACACAGTGACCTGGGAACAGCTTTGGTCTATCTTTCACGCATTCCATGCTTGGAATGCGTGAACGTCCATGATAGCGCAAATGTCAATAATAGAAATTTCGCAATGGCTTTGTCATTGTGTAATCTTGGAAAATTGTAATATTATTCAAGGGGCTGTTCAGAAAATACGTGACGCTCCGTTGGATGTGGGCGTGCTCACATCCAACAAGCAGTGTCACGTAACGGATGGTCGGTGTTACTCGACAATATTGACGAATAAAAGCTTATTAAGTTGCAAAATAATTGTCGTTCTTATGTATCAAAATCCCATAAAATAGTACCAGGTCACTATTTAATATTGCAATCTGGCTTGAAGTATCGCATATAGTCAGCTCATATCACTGGCAAGCCGCTAAAACATGGCATATGCTTCAAAATTATACCAGTCTTACATACATACATGGGGGTGGGGGGATGAACGAGCTTTCGCCTGTTCGCCAACTAATTTTATTGCGTGAGGAGTGTATGCGCTCCTGCTACACGTATTTTTTGAGGGGGTATAATAGCAATTGTCACACAGGGGTATCAAAAATGCAAAAAAAAGCGTCACGTATTTTCTGAACGGCCCCTGATAAGTCAAAGGTTCAGAGGTTATAATTTATCGCGGCGTTGAAGCGTCGTTGTATATAAGACTTCGCATCAACAAATTGAATACCATCTTAATCACATTTCGTTACCTTACTCTCAATATGAAAACCTGGTTTCATGCAAAAGTACAGTAATTGTCCATTTTAGCGCCGCCCTCTCTTGGGCGCCTCCCAGACGGAGTTTGATTTTTGCATGCTAATGATAAAGAGCGCCACCCTCGAATAAGCACTGCGTACACGTTCAATCCTCAGACAAGTAAATATAGCATAATTACACCCTAAGATTATACTTCTGAATGTAAAGATTTTAAAGTCTTAAATTAAACTCAAAACTTTAATGCTTATGCTACACGTTGCAGTGCCAATAAATTTACGTCAATACCTTGTTGTTATTGAAAAGATCTAAAATGATTCTCTCCCCTATAATTCAAATTCGCGTAGATGTAGATACACTTTACTATATGCCTTGAGCTTGAACTGACTAATTCACGTGCAGTGTTCAGCATAACAAAACGATTGACGAACTTTCTCACAAATGCGCTATTTAAAATGCCCGGCATGACGTTCCGTGACGTCATCGCATGGGTGAGGTTTTAAAAGTATCTAGTATCTAGGTGTCATGCTAGACACACAACATAATTCACAAAGACTTTGTTTTGACCCGTTCAGTTAGCCATTGTAACTATACATTTGTATAGCTTCGATAAAAATGCAGAATAAAAGCTCCAAAAAGAATGCAGTATCAATTAGGCAGAACTCCTGAAAAATTTTCTCAAAATGGAAAATGACTGTTTGCTTTCCAAGTACTTTAGGGGTTTAACGTACCAATATTGTACATGTGTGGCGAGAAATTTGACCAAAAATGTCTTTGTTTTTGTTTGTGCAGCAAATTTGCATAAGTCGTTTGAAATCTTTATCTGCCGTGATTATCCCACTTGAAATTTCTAGAACAGTAATTCCCTATTTGCCAAAGGGTATACGCGGCAAGTGGTCGTTAAGATGGCGGCTCTAGCCGTTCAAGCTTGTCAAGATGCATAGTCAAATTATAGAGAATTTCGGGCGAGACAGGGACCGCAGGGTAGAGAACAACTATCACACTGTTCGTTTATTTGTTCCCCATTGAATAACCTGTAGTTTATTAATGCTTACTCTGTCTAACGTTGGACTATTCTACTAGTCGTCGTTGTGGAGAGAGCTCTCGTGCAACTAAGGATCTTCGAGCTATATCACAGCTACCATGCACTTTATTCATTTTTCTCTGGCTAACACTGGACGATTTTACTCGTCGCAAGAATTGTGTGACAAAGCGAGACGTTGAAAGTGAATGTGCTGCAACACTCGGCCTATTATTACTTGGACCGAGCCTTAACCATTTAATGACAATGCACGTACTTATACATTTTTTACTCCGTCTACACCAAACGACATTACTCGTATAAGTATTATAAGTAAAACTTTTGGCACTTAATTACCTCCAAGCAATGAATTAAAAATCTAGCTGCAAGTGCAATCTTTTCGTTCAGTTTGAAATTAATCGGAACTTCTTGCAACCTCCCCCTCGCGTATAAGTTTTACGCTGGCTATTACTTTTCTAGAAGCCACAGACGGGCCATAAAGCTGTAGATGCGGAAAGAAATAACAGGAAAGGTTGGCAATTGCTCTCAGATATACAAAGCTTACGTCATTTGAGTTTGTGCGACGACATAGCGGAATATAAATGAGTTCACTGAAATGTGC
>JAODVQ020212658.1:0-13867 GCA_025400075.2 Phenganax stokvisi
ATTATTTCACGGAACATGCGCGTACTAGGAGGGAGAAGGCCTGGATCCGAGGCTAGAATGTCTATGGTCAACGCATACTTTTGGCTCCTCGGTATATAGCCCCGGCGCCGTTTTTCTAGGGACGAGGCAGTCACTATCATAGAAATATAGCCAACTTTATATGCCACGTCAATGGAGGGTATAATACCTCGTTTATTTAAAGGGTTTAGAAATTAACTTTACGATGAAAAAATTGTCTTTTATTAAAAACACACAACCTACACACTGATGCCCAGTATTAATTAGCATAAAATGTGTTAGGAAAAAGGTTCAAAAATAGAAGTGTGTGAAAATTCCTACTATATTATATGTAAATCATGTTACTATCAGTCATTCTCGGAGTCTGAATCTCGCCAATGCTCCAACATTGCTAGGCTGGGTGGAAAGGGATCGTAGAAGACGGCGTGGAGGTTACCCATTCCTCGACGGTAGAATACAGACAAACCAAAATTACTACTAACATTTGCAAGAAACTCCTCCCCGTGAATACCCTCTGTGTCGATGTACGTCAGTTCTTTTGGCGGTTGCATTGGAGGCTCATCACTGGCTGCTGCACTTGTAGTGGAGATTATTTCTCCCGAGTGACAGTGAGCGATTCTAATGAACTTTCCAGTGGCGATGACACAATACAATTCACTGGAGGCTAGCAAGCGACTGTGCTCGTATCCCTCAGGCCAGGTAATCCTAACCACCAGTCTCCTCACGTATGTCTTCAAGTCAAAGAAGTAGAGAATCAGTTTTGTATCGTAGGGGTAGGCAATGCTTGCTAAGATAGCCACAAACCTATTGTCAGGGGAAATGTAGAAATCAGAACAAGTGGTCACGAGCATAACTGCTATCCGCAGGTCATAGTAGGGGTAGAGCATAGCTAGAGGCTTTCTGTAAGTTCTATTGTCATATCCTCGCTGTTGTGAGTGACACCAAATACGCAACCACCTATGCCGCCCTGTACCACAAGACGATGGGTCTTGCAACCATCATCTGTTATTAGCAATGGATTAACCGGACGCGGTGTTGCAGCAGTGAGCTTATGAGGAATCTTAGGAGTAAGCTTGGCCTTAATGACTGTTCCATCTTCCTCCACCTTGAAGCATTTCAGGATCCAGTGGTAGTCGTATGAAATGGTGTCGTGTTTGCCTATGATGAGAAAGAGACAGTGCTTGCAGTAGCCTATGCCTTCATGCTCCGTTTTCACCTGGTCGTCAAACAATCTCGAACTGGTCCCAGTTTCTAGGTCGTACCGAAGCCACACCCCCTGGACAGTCTGCCAGACGACATTATTAGCAAAGACTGTCGCGTATTTTACTTTGCCATAGTGTTTGCTTCTAACAGATGCCACATGCTTTATGATGCGTCGATGAGGACACAGCTCTCCTATGGCAGTCTCTGTCTCCTCCAAAGACTGGCTGTCCAGTGTCCTAACAAAGTAACCCTTTCCTGCATATTTGCATCTGGTTGTTGATTCGAATGGGTATACACCCCTAACAACCTTATTTTGCGGGCGGATACGGGCGATATGATCGGTGTAGAGGCGTGCCCGGTGGAAGATGCCATCTACTGTGTTGTAGTTGGGCTGGAGCTTTTTGACCCAGTCCGGTGGGACACCAGCGTATAATGCGGCACGTCGCCAAAAAGCGCTTAGGGAAGGGTTGACTAGCATGTTCTTCCAAATTTTGCATACCCTCCTCCATCTCAGCACTTCGCGGACGGACAAGAAGCGAGTGAGGTGCTGAATTATATCAGGCGGGAGAGAGGCAATTGGGTCTAGTTTAGGCAGGGGTGGAGGAGGAGGAGGAGGTAGAGTTGGCTGCTCCATCACCGGTTCTACTGAAGGTTCTACTGAAGGTTCTGCTGGAGGTTCTGTTTGGGGTTCTGATACTGAAGATTCCTCCGGAGGTTCCTCTGGAGGTTCCTCTGGAGACTGGACTGTAGGCTTCTCTTCTGGTGAGGGCGCAGCCTCTTTCTTCTTCCTTTTGAAAAAGCTACTCGCCCGTGCTAACATCCCATCAGTCAGAAAATCTCCTGCACGGAGCTGGCGGGACGCCACCACACACCACACACCACACACAACTCCACCTCAGTTTTGTTATTATGATATTACTTTTCGTTATTCGTTAAATTAGAGTGGAGCGTGTCACCGTTGATGGGCGTGGCTTCCACCGCTGCTTTATGGGCGTGGCTTATTCAAAGAAAATGGAGCTGCTGCCGTCCCGTGAGTCTCTCTGCTGTCCACTCTAAAACGAGAGTGGAAGACGCAGTGTGAACCTTTTATACGACGAAAGAGATCTTTTTTCGAGTTCCTAGCTCCTCCGCGGTACGTGTGAACCCAGTTGTAACTTCCTAGCATGATTGATAGGCGCGAACTCTCTACTACTACTACTACGCTCTAGTAAGTGACCTAGTGGACCGAGTGAGAGTCGTGGCTAGTTCGTCTACCGTACCTACCCCTCCTGTGTGTACTGGGCGGAAGAGAGAACAGGGGCCGAGCAAACTGGCGTCTATGTCCAAAGCTTCTCAGCCTAACGACAAGGCATCTCCCCTCTACAAGGCATCCTCCAAATCACTTACTCCCTCCCACAAGTCCAAGCCCCGTGGCAGCAGAGAACAAACATTAACCGGACAACCATCCGTAAAGAAAAAACAACCCAAGTCAAAGCCACTTGCCAGTACTCAAACGTCAAGAAAATCTCGCAGCGGCAAAGAAGATAGTGGAACTGCTGCAAGACAAGCAGCTGCCACAGCAACCAAAGAGGTACCAAAGTCGACCAAAAACCGATTGGTACCACAAGCCACACCTTCTCCTAAGAGATCTGCACCCAATACCCCCCAGAGGTCGGCAAAACCTCTCCAACTCCATCTCAAACTAAAAGCTGCCACTCTACCGAGGAGCAGTGTTTCTCACAGCTCCGATAAGAAAAAGCTCGGGAGATTTCGTAGACGGTCTTCCTCGACTAGAGCATCACCAGTGCGACCTCAAGAGGACACAGATAACCCCAGGCGCTCCTCCTCCACACCACCACGCACTCAATATCTTACTCGAACTATCAGGCTCAGAATGGCGGCTCAATCCGGTAAACTTTTCAAGGAGACTCTGTGCGAGAGTAGAGCTCACCCGGTAGACACCAGCGACCCTTCCGCAGCAAAAACCATCGACGACTTACGGAAAATGATCGTTCGGCTCAAAGCAGAAGTCGAATCCGAGAAGACAAAGTTACGCCAGTTGCAGTGGAGTCATGAGCGAGAGTTGAGATCAATTCGTGAAGACGCGGAGAAGAGGTTGGAACGCTCGGTGGACGCCATGGCTCGTCGGAAGGACGGAGAAAGAGAGGTGGAAGTGAACCAGGTCAAGGAACGTCTTCTCAAACAGAACCAGAGCGAGTTACGAACCCAGAGAGTCGAGTTGGAAGAAGAAATGAGACAACTAGAGCGCAGACTTACACGAGAGAGAGAAGAGAGCATGAGAAAACTGCTGGATCTGGAGAGGAAGAAGAACGAACAGGAGTTGTCTCACTACCTACCTGAAGACTCGGTGGTCAGTCGGGAGGAACACCTCAAGGCTGAGATCTTCAGACTGGGAGAGGAGGTGGAGACACTCGAGTTCCAGGTAAGATCTCTAACCTAGTGTTCTGCTGCATAGACTGGGCTTAATGTGGTATCGTGACTCCTCTCTATATAATGACCACCTCTGGACATGATTATATTCTGGGTAAGTAGCCTCCTCAATGAAGTTAACAATCAATAGTACTGTACATGCGCTATTGGGACACACATTTGGTTTTCATAAGAAAGGTTGTATTTGTATACATACATAGGATTCTCTATAGACAGGTTTCACTATAGGACTTACATATGTATATAATCCTTTAACTTTAACCACTCAATAGATTATTGTGCCTCAAAGCTCTCAGTTTATATCCTCTTAATCGTAATGGATGATGAGATGGCATGAACCCTCAGATTGGAGGCACTCCATACAGTGTATTATAATTATTACCAATTTCATGCTAATATCCTTCATACATCTCCCCCATGTACACTCTCAGTAGTAATTTCCTCTGCTTTCCAAATGTTTTAAATGCAAATGACTCCTTCCAGAGATACGTATACATAAGTACACATACATATGCACATACATGTACACACATACGTAATTCATTCAATTGTATGTGCTATATTATGTATTATGATCGACTTTCATCTGTTGAAGTTGGCCAGACACTGTTTATAATCACTGACTGATCAGAGAAATGACCTATAAACATGCAATGTGTCACGAATACATCTTTGGAGCCTGTTGGGAGGAGGTTTATAGCTGGCATGCTATTATAAAGCTATAGTGTATAATGTATGCACAGTAGTATAGGTACATATGTAAAAGTGATTTTGTTTGTGCAGTATTCAATGTATTGCTGTGTCTAGGAGCATTTTAAAGACCTGTGCTGTCAATCAGTCTCTATACACACTCTATCTAATACTATAGTTCATACATTATGTTATAAATTTGGCAGAGTGTGCATGTGTGTATGATGTACGTATGTTGATGAAACAGACAAGATGTACCCACATTGGTTAGCAGTTGTCAGTTTCAAACACCACTCAGAATATTGCCACCACTTTTTATGAAACTATATACATCTCTGATAGCACACACTCGACAAACTCTCATTCTTCAACTTAAAAAAATTTTAAAGAATTTTAACCACCACTAAGATCAGTTGGGATACATACAGTACATCACTGATCAGACAATTTAGTATGTATAGCTCACAATGTTAGTGCCAAGTGTAGAGGAATTCCATGCCTGATGGTTGACTAGCTGTGTACAGTGCTACATCATGCATAGTTTCTGTCGTATGAGGTAGGAATGTGTGTGGCAAGATGTCCGCTGGCCCAATCAGCTGCTCGAGGAAATGATAAACATGACTTGGATCACCACTAGTCATGTTTTACTGCCTTCTGCCTCCTTCTCTACTTTTCTTTCTCCCCCTCCTACTCCTTCCTTTCTTCTCTCCTCTTCTCCATTTTCTACCTCCACCCTTTTCCTTCCTTCCTTCTTCCTCCTCTTCCTCCTCCTCTTTCTCCTTTTCCTCCTCCTCCTCCTCCTCAACATCCTCCACCTCCTCTTTCTCCTCCTCCTCCTCCTCCTCCTCAACATCCTCCACCTCTCTTTACTTCTCTTCACCCCACCTCCTCATTTCCTTTAATAAGCTGATTCCTACACCATCTCTTTCCTCTCTCCTACATAATCCCAGTATATACCCATAATAATCTGTTAGTATAATATACTGTTTATACAGGAGGCATATACACCTAGACATCTTCCACGATGAAGCTAACAGTGTGTATTTAGTAGGTCATTATTGTACACTAACAGTGGGTGGGTACAACATTACATTCACAGCTTTCATCTTGACACGTGTTACAAGTGTGTTAGATCAACATTAACCTATGATTGTATGTATGTATGTATGAATAACTTATGTGTTTAGTGGAACCTTTGAACAAAGGATAATACATTGAGAGTGGAGCCAATAGTTTTGTGCCTTGTAGAGAGGTTGTCCTTTTCTCGGAGGTGCAATAATTCACAGGTACCTATTAGCAAAGTAAAATTAGTGTCCTTTGTAGAGAGGTTTTATACTGTTCTATGTGATGGTGTGTGGTGTGTGATATGTACAATGTGACTGTGTGACGGTGTGATGGTGTGTAGGTGAGTAATCTGAGGAGGGAGAACAAGGAACAGATTAACCTCATCAAGAAAACAAACCACGAACACAAGTTGGAACTGGAGAACCTCAAGAAGATGAACCAGGTGAGCCTATACTGTAGTACCTCGCTCTAACAAGCAACTTGGAACCAAAAATAATGTTCGTCATGATAAGGTGTCCATAATGTAGTTGTTTCAAATGTATTAATATACAAAAGGCTATATTCAGTACAAGTGGAATGAAATTACATTCTTTCACTGTATCCCTTTGTTCTTGATTGGTTTGTGCTATCTTCAGCAACTAATCTAAATTTCGCCTTTAATACTGCTACACTTCCTTTAAGTTGGGAAGCAGAAATTTATCCCTGTTATATACGGGTGTCCATTAAGCAGGACTCCATTGTATCCTCATGTATGTATGTATGTATGTATTTTTTCTTTCCTCATTGCTATCTAAGGCTGAGGCGGCAAGAGACATGGCACAGTTGAAACTGGCGGAACAGATAATACAGGAGAAGGAGAGACATCTCCAGGAGGAGGAGTACAGAGTTGACATGGCTCTGATGGAGAAAGAGGCGCTGGTGGAGGAATTGGCCGGAGTCAAGAGCAAGAAGACATTGGAGGCCCTGGGTCGGGAGGAAGTGGTGCAGTCACCGACATCTGGCAAAGTACAATACACAGCACACACACTAATACAAATGTATGGGTTTCACTAAATAGTGAGCATGTACATACGTAAATACTGTATATTACACAGATAGGCTGCTGTTGCATGGCATCTGAAGCCACACCAATATAATGGAACAGTGTACTCTGCATGTTAACAAAGTCATGTTCATATGTAGGAGTTAAATGTTGAACAGAATGAGAAAGTTGACAACTGTATGCTTGAAATAGCTACTACCTATTCAGTAACATGAGGAGAACATTGAGCTCCGTCTTTTTCTATATCTGTTCTCGTATGTATACGACTCATGGATAGTCTCATAACCTTTGCCTACTGGGCCTACGAAGCCCAGGCAAACTTTGGTTCAATGTTCACTGTAGTTACCACCTACAAATGTTCGATACCTGATAGAGGCTAATCAATTACTTACTTTTCTTCTTTATCTCCCTTCCACTCTCATCTGCAGCGAATGAGTCTTTCAGGAATAGCAGGAGGAGGAGGTGGTGGAGGAGGAGGAGTATTACAGAGAAGAGTGGATGAACTAGAAATAGCTCTCAGGAAACTCGATGAAGAACGTCGCCAGCTCAAACAGGAAAATGCCTCGCTGGTAAGCTCTAGACCTCTCTCCTACACATACTGTGACAACTTTTTACGCAATGGTGGATGTACTGTAATACGTATGTGTTGTCAATGTGGTTTACTAGAATGTTGAGGTTTTGTCAACCATACAGTTTCATGGGAGGTGGACACCTCACAATGTAACTATACATAACACCTGTATGTGTACATACTGTACATATGCAGTGTGTTATATGTGCAAATTTCTGTGGATGCTAGAAAAAACTACATATAAAATTCCCTTAGTGGTAGCTAAATTTAATAGCTATCATACATACAGTAATTATGTATGCATGTATGTACAAACCATCTTATGTAGTATGTATGTACTAATTGTATTGTATGTATGAAAGAAAGAGCTATGGTAGTGTGTATTGATTATAGTACATTGATGCACTAATAGACCAGAGAGTAAACCCAGAACAACTACGTATATACAATATTACATTGATTATACATACATACTGTATGTATATTCCGATAGAGAAAGGCAGCAGTGAAGGAAGGAGGAGAAGGTGACTCCAAAGCTACTGAGGAGAAACTGAAGAGACTGCGGAAGAGGAATGCAGAGCTGGTGGCGCTGGCCAGACAACTGGACGACAAGACAAAGAGTCTCAAGGCTGAGAATGAACAACTGGTAATCATTGTATACATACATATCTTTGTTACACTATACCAAACTAGCTATAGAGTCAAGTAGATAGTATTGAATGAAGGGAATATCGTGACTTTTAGTATCAGTACTCTACCCAGAGCAGGACCGCAAGGCTCAGCACCCTGCTTCTCTATGTAAGCAATCAACAACTATTATAGACTACTATGTACATGAGTAGAAATGTGTTATTTCATTCATCAAATGTGTTTCTGTGGTTTGAACTAAGTCCATGCAAACCCTATGGAGAGCATTGTAGTCAATGTATTGTATGATAGAGTCATTGTAGATAACTGTACATACAGCAAGAGTTTACAGTCAATAGTGTGTGAGAAGGCCAGCTCAGGTTAAAGGACAATACCCTCCAATAGCAGGCCCATTCATAAGCTATTCATAAGTACATACATTGTAGAAAGGAAAGGGAATATTATAGTATTGGCTTACTGTATTAGAATGTCGTCATTGTAATGTACTGTATATATGTAGTAGTACATTGTATGTGATCTTATTAAAGTACAATAATACAGGGAGCTTCCCTGTCCCTTGCTCTCATCTCTCCAGCTATAGCACTGTTACTGTACTTACTCACATAATACACTACTACATACTCATTTGGCCCTATACACAATGCACTACAAGTTTTGTACACGTCAATGTATGGTAATGGTACAATACACGCGCAGTATGTAGTGTTGTTAGTGAGTAGTATATATAGTGTGGGCCGTGGAGCAGTTGAATTCAGTCAGTCAGCAGTCCCCAGTCAGTCAGTCAACAGTTCGTGTTACTAGCCGAATAGTTTCTTGATTAGTGTGTGTGTGTGTTTATCTCTATTAGAAAGATACGTAGCTATACAAAGCAGAGATACATACATTTCTTACAAAGTATACAGTCAACTAGTTTAGTAGTAGCAGTGGAGATAGTAGTTAACTGTATAGTGTGCAGGAACCGATTGCTCAGGAGGGCTAGAATAACTGCAGCAGTAATAGTAGGTTGTATTTTGATGGACTGTTTTGCTGAATTGAGAGTTAGGCTAGTTGATTTTATTGCCGCATAGTTTTGTAGAGTTAGTGTTGATATTGGAGGTCTCAATCCACTGATCTAGTTACTGTTGTACGGCTACTGCCTCAGTGCAGAGCTGATTGTAGGGTGCCGTGATAGAGCTCCTAGTGGTTGGTGTGCTCTAAATAGAGTGTAGTTGAAGGCTGGTGAAATGGCTGGAGTTAAACAGATTTCAGTTGGTCACAGAATAGCTGGTGCCTCCTCTGCCAGCCCTCCCGAGGTAGTATTACTACTATTGTGGTGCTATTCTACGTAATTGTACAGTACGGTTATATACATATCTATGACCCATGACTTCATGTAGTGTTTTAGTGTGTTAGACTGCATTCTTTCCTCTGGTCTTCAGTTAAAACCACATACCATACATATATATATGTCTGTAACACATTGTGAACACAACTTGTACATTGTTAGTTACCTGGTGTTGAGCCCTGACAGGGCGTACGTATTATTCTAATGCAAGATGTAGAGGTAGGGGTTAGATAGACTTTGTTGTGTATGTACGTATGTGATGTTTTAATAGGCATAAGAGTGGCTAATAATATAATAGGTATTGGCATAGTTTTTGATGTATATAAAGGAGATTTTTACGTTACGTACATCTAATACAATATATCAGACTTACATATTATTATGTCTATTGTGTTACAGAAGCTTGCCGGAGGTGTGAGTGGTTCAATACTCAGTGGAGGTTCAGGAGGATTTGAGAAAGGAAAAGGAGGTTCAGGAGGAGGAGGAGGAGGAGGAGGAGGAGGGGGAGGAGGTGAGGGAGATGTGAGGAGGAGTCTCTCTAGACAACATGCTAAAGATATCAGTGAATATACCAAACAGATTCTGTCTAAAGATAGAGAGTTGGAGTCAATGAGGTCTCGTCTCTCTAAGGTCAGCCATCTGAGGCAATGTGAGAGAGAGAGAACCCCGAACTAGCTAGATCTAGCTCACACTACTCTCCATAGAACCATTTTTCCTTCTCTGCTATTAATCTCCTTATTCGCTAGTTTCTTTCCTTCCTTTTTGCTTTTGTTCTCATGGCCGAATCTTTATAATCTGTTGTTCCTTAAGTACGTATGTAGTTGATGAAAGAGCTGTTTATCCGAATTAATTCTTTATTGATCTATTGAAAATAAATTAGTCCATGAATTAAATCAATGCACACGTCATCATGATACAGTACACACAGTATTATAAACTTTACAATGTTATGGTATTATAGTGAGTGTATAATGTGGATATTGTGTGTTGTATACAGTATGAGGAGAATGGGAAGGCGAGATATGAACCAGCTCCTGAGATGGAAAAGAGAGTCAGAGCACTGGCTATGGAGAGATTACGCTTGGAAAAGGTCTGTCATAATACATGCATACACACACATATGCAATAACTTAAAGGAAGTATAGCAGTATATAAGGGCTAAATTTGTTACTAAAGATAGAACAAAACTAAAAACAATGGGATACAGTGGAAGAATGTGATTTTGGTCCACTTGTATAATATGTAGTTGATTTGCTTGGTGTGTATTTGCCTTGTGTTGGTTTGTTTCTTTACAATTTTTTCATCATGTATGTACCTATACTGTATAATAAAATGCCACATTTCCTTTAAAGAGAGTGCATGTTTCATCTCTGTTTTTATGCCTAACTCATGACAGTCCTAGCCACTTGTGCTACACTGGGCCCACTAAACCCACACCAATATTCCGTAGCTTAGTGGAGGAAACATCAAAGAAAGGCAAGTGCACAACAAACAACATCCAGAGCAATTTTTTTCAAAGAAAATAACTGCCCTGGATGTAGCGTAACTTTCTTCATCCATTCCTCCTCTCTCCACTGTATTACCCACTATTGAATGTTACATGTACAATACTATGTATCTTCGAAGGTGATGGTACAGTTGTATAGCAAGGTCAGTAATCCACTGGATGTGGGTGTGGTCACCAATCAGGAAATGGCCAACCAGTCACGGGAAATGGAGAAAATGTTTGACGAGAACAGGAGTCTTCGTGAAGAAGTTGAATTGCTAAAATCTCAGGCTAGGTATATACAATAATATACTACTATCTTCTTCTTCTCTCTCCTTGACTTACTTTTCTTTCAACTTCTCCCTAGTTCTTTCTCCTCCTCCTCCTCCTCCTCCACCATCACCTCCTGTCTGTCCTCGTGTACTTTTCTTAATTCTGTCATTCCAAACAGAATGGATGATGTGGACCATGTTCCTTCAAGTCCTCTAGTCAAACAGCACTCAGTACCATCAAGAGTAGGTGTAGGAGGAGGGAGTAAGGGAGGTAGTGAGAAAGAAAGACATCTATCGGAGGAGAATTCTAAGCTTCAGACTCGAATTTTGGCACTCACAAAGGTATGTATTTACCACTCTTCTCTCTAAAATAGACCATACCACTAATACATACAGTATATACAGTATACATGCAGTACGTCGTATGTAGTAGAAGCTAATGCGCTGCACTCCATTTGTGCTGCTGTGAGTGTCCTCTTCATTTGTAGGGTTGTTTGCAGCTAAAAGCAGGTCTCTCTGATCTGAATAGCCATAATATGTATGCCATATTTTGCTATTATGAACCTGTATCTATGTATGTGTCAGTGTTCGGATGACTTGTCTTTGTGAGAGAGGCAATCATTGAACAACTCATTCTCTGAATACGTCTATGCACTGTTGTTGTATATGTTAGCAGGTTCACAGATTACTGACTGCCATTCATTGCCTTATAGAAAAAGAACTCGCTAACAATTATTACACAAATCACTGTATGACCATTCGATACAGGCACAATACACCTTGGATTAGGCATGCTTTATTTATTGCCACCTCAAGAATGGGATAAATATATGGCAGTATACATACCACATATAGCAGGTATTTTTCGGGAAGTCATATTTTCGTGGTTTTCATGGACGAGAGGTGCACCACGATGGAAATGGTTACACACTTATTTTATATACACCAGTCAAAACGTAAAGTACACAACCACAAGTTTTTTCCACGTCAACATTGCAACTTTCTCAAAAATATTACCTCAAAAAAATACCCGCTATACGGTACATACAACCTCTTTCACTTATGTACAATTTATATGTCCACACAAGGGTCAAACCATTATTTTGTTTACACGAATCCTGGGAAAGCTGATGAAAGTTTAAGCCAAGTGGGTTGAAATCATAAATTATCAGGAGTACAGTATACGGTATTTAGTTAGCAGTGCTATAGTAGAATACGTAATATACAGGTGGAAATAGCTGTATTATAATCTACTGATACAAGTCTGTTTCTTTTCTTTGTATTGGGATAGTATGAGAGTGAGGTAGTCAAGTTACAAGCTGTTCTGAAGGAAACTGAAAGTGCAAAGACATCCTACGAACAGCAGAACAGACGTCTCACCCAACAACTCAAGCAGGCTCAACAGGTCAATACTGTACTAGTCAATATCATATTGTGTAGGACATTGTGCTTTAAATGTGAGGTGAATTGTGTTAGAAATTCGCAGTGAAGATCTCTAGTTGTGCCCAGTCTATGCTACATTTACTAGAGTAGAGTATATACTGTATGATAGTAAAGCGCTTAAATTCCTTCTGTGGCTTTCTGTGTTTAAGTATATACACACACCTTTTACTGATCTTTGAATCTCAGTCTCGTTTAAACTTCTTTTTTTCTCCAACTTTTTCATTCTCTTCCATTCCTCCTCCTCCTCTTTCTTCCTTCCTCCTGTTCCTCCTCTCTCTCCGACACTCTCTATATTTCCTCCCTCCCTCTTTCTTGCCCTCCAGCTGGCCCAGGAGATGGACGTGGTCCAGGAGAATTGTGTAGAACTAGAGAAAGAGGTGACAGGACTGAAACACACACTCTCCGAGAGGGAGTCCAGAATCACTCAACTTGAGAAGGTACATACGACTAGATTAGTCCATACTATAGTGTCATGTGACTGTATTAAGTGTTACAATACATTGATCACTATACGATGTGTATATGTAATAGCAGAGGAAGGGCTTATTAAGTTCTCTATCACACGCAGGGCTACCAGGAGGTTAATGAATCACTAAGTTATGCCAGAGAGGAAAGTGATTCCCTCAGGGTAAGTTATACATATGTACATGCATACAACATACATACCGTCACCGATCTATTAATGAAACTTTAATGTATCTTGAATATACAAGTTTTAGTTGTACACATGTACAGTAGTATATGTACTGATATACCAGTATGAAACTATGTATGATTGACTTGGTCTTATGAATGGTATATCGTACTCATACAGACCAAGGTCGAGGAGCTAGAGAACAGTCTTCAAGTCAAGCAAGAACAGATAGTCCAACTGGCCACTGAACTAGACAGACAACCCTCTCCACCTTGTCCTCATCCTCCTCCACCCTCTACTGATGCTGCTCAACAGACATCTCTCAATTCGACTCCTGAAAAACCTTCTGAACTGTCTCGAGAACCACCACAACCTCGAACCTCCTCCCCTCAACTCACTCCTTCCACCGCTACCACAGTCGTCACTCCCAGTGGTAAAGAGGTTAAAGAAGGCTCTGTAGGTGGTGAGAAAAGGGTTAAATCTGCCGGGAGACCTCGCCGGATTCAAAGTCCTGTAAAGAGAGGTGTGTCAGTTGAGGGAGATGTGTCCCTGGATAATGAGATGCGTCTGGCGGGAGTGGAACTGGCTGATTCATATGACAGTAGCGAAGGTCTAGGGTTCAGTGAGTCCAACCTAGAGGGAAGCATGTTCTCATTGGAGGATGAAGGAGGTCGGAGAGAGGGTGTCGGAGGGAGAGAGGCCAACCCTCTGGTGGCCTGGATGGAAGAGGAGGAGGATGAAGAGAGACAACTGAGGAGTGAGGACGAGGCGGGGAGAGGGAGAGAGAGAAGAATAGTGTCTGAAGAAGAGAGTGATGGAGGAAGACTAGGAATAAGAGGAGAAGCAGAAGGAGGGGCAGTCGAGGAGGAAAAGAAGAAGAAAGATGATAAGAAGGAGGAGGAAGAGGATGTGGAAACTAGAAGAGAGGATATTGAGGGGTTTGCATCTATCCCAACAGCCATAGCACCTGGTATACTATTATTGACTACAGTGAAACCTCCGAAAAAGGACCCTCCATAGAGAGGACACCTTCTGAAGAGA
>JAODVQ020212764.1:0-13863 GCA_025400075.2 Phenganax stokvisi
TTCAACTCGGCTTCGCCTCGTTGAATAGAACATTCCATCTTTCACCTCATGAAAAATTCTTACCATTGCACTCATAAACATTCATTATTTGTATACTCTACTACTTTTCAGACGTGTGAGAGCATAGCAAATAAAACGCCCTCAAGGCATCGTGGTTGTTGCATTCAGAAAACCTAAGAAAAGGAACCGGCCAACTGAACCGGCCATTTAAGACGAATTTCGGTGCTATACGATCTTCTCATACCAAAACTCTTTCTGAATAGATTATGAATTGCGAATGTTGCCGATATGAGAGTAGAAACAGGCTTTTCTTTTGTTTTTCATCGAAAAATTACATCTGTCGCTCATTTGCAGAAGTTTTTACAGTCAAAAACAATATTTTTACTTTAGAAGATGTATTTTACATCATTCAAGTACGCACAATCCTTGACCTTGACGTACTTATGATCTCATTTCTAAGCTTTGCACGTACACATTACAGATGTTTACACGTTTTTCATTTAGTAAACTTTACTTGTCAACAGTAATTAAGTTTAGCATTGTTCAATTGGGAAGGTCTATTATAAGCATGATATTATTTATTTTTTGTGTGAATTAACTCAATGTGTTACCGTTTTTAAATAACGTGTGATATTAGTTTTGATTTGAAGACTTTATTACTACTCTGTTTAAGGTGTTGACTAACACTATCAATAAATACATATACGAAAGAAAACTCAAAATTATGGAGACTCCTCGGGAGAAAAATTCTTAAAATGCAGTCACAGATTACAGACTGTTGATATCTGACTTAGGTTTGAAGCCTATGATTTTAGCGTAAGTCCTTATGTGTGTCCGCCATGTTCCTAGCAAGCCACTTACGCGATTTTGGGGCAGTTGCATGTCTATGTAGTCTTTAATCTGTGATGCAGTCGCCCAGCCTCTCCATTCGCACACCTCTCTAATGCAGGAACCTCTTTAATGCGAAAACCTCTCTGATGTCAACGCCTTGCTGATGCATACGTACATCCCTCCAAAAGCCCGCACAGTCAAGCAATTTTTTTTGGGCACGTTTCTTGATGCGTTCATCTTGTCGTCTTGTCTTGATGCGTTCAACTTGCCCTGTTCCTTATAGAAACAGCAAGTTGTTCTTGACGACCATATACACACGCCCTATTTACACTTGCGGGAATGAATGGGTTGCTGACCCCAAAGCATGCAAACGTTTGGTTTAGCTCCATTTAATTGCCCATAAACTGACAATCAATGCAAACATAACAAACACAGTTTATCAAGATCTACACATCAAGTAAAAGCTTTAAGTACAATATTTGATGCAGTAAACATTTTTTAAAGTCTATGGCTAAAATCTTTGAACTGCTCAACTGGTAGACGTTGACCTTGCCCTACTCCATTATCTCAGAACTTTACAGACACCAGCCAGTTCTTCTTCACAATTACCATAGCGAACTAGATTAGACGATGCGAGCTGCACGACACTGTCTTTAAGAACGAGATTAACACATATACATTTCATTTTATAAATAGAAGTGCAGTCACTGCAAGCTACGATGAGATTTCTCAAAAATCGTGTCGTTCTCAGCAAACTGTGGGATATAAGGCAAACTGTAATTACTCAAAAATATAGCACTGGCTGTTGCTAGAGTAATGACAGTGCTTCATTATTAGCGTAGTATCAAAAACTGTACATTTTGTTTTACTTAGTTAACATCGTTTATAACGTACAATGACCGCCGTGTCGTGAAATCTTTAAGCTCGCCAATGAAATGGCTACATAATCCTAACAGCTACGGGTTTTCTCATTCGGTCGTCCATTTTGCTCAAAAAACGAATGGTGAAACTACGTATACTTTGGCTATGTGCACACGGTAACGTTTTTGAACGTTTTCATTTGTGTTTTCACGTAAAAACGGATTCATACACTAAAGAGTTTACGATTCAAGACGCGGTACGGCTCGACGACGTGGGGTCTTTTTGCTGAAAAATTAATTCAAAAGCAATGCTAAGTGCAATAGTTAGGGATTTTACGATCCACGACGCTAAAACACGACGACGTGGGGCTAAATGCATTAATTTATAGTCCCAAGAAGTCCTTAGAGAATTCGCAACCGCGTAGTGCATGACCATGAGCACGAATGAACACGCCGCCAAATCAAGCCCTTTTATGCCTTCATGGGGACGTAGAAGTTTCGCGACGTTAGAATGGTTAATCCACAAAGTCAACCTAATAACAAATACTGCATCGTTTGCCTTCAATTTAGTCGTTACCAGATTGTTCAAAAAGACTTTAATTCTTTATTGTTGCGCTTAGCATTGCTTGGGACAAATTATTCTGCATGTAAAATAGACCCCGTGTCGTCGGGCCCTACCCCGTCTTAAATCATAAACTCTCTATTAACAACTTAGGACAGAGCTTGAAGCTTATTTAATATATTGAAAATATTTTCCCTTGGAAAGTGTTAACTAAGAGTTAAAACAATAAACGAGGCACAAACATTTTTGGAAACGCTTGAAAAAGGCGCCCGTGTGCACGTAGCCTTTATTAGCAAGTTTCAATACAAACAAGGTTTACAATTTTACTAACAGTGTAAACATCAAATATTTCGAATTGCCACAGCATGATGAGGTAGATGGCGCCACTGTGATCACAGTAACTTTTCAGCGTAATTTAAATCGCCTTCATAAGTAAGCTTTATTATTTATTCATTCATTTTTTTAAGCAAATATCTAAAAAAGATGAGCATAAATGTCGAATTCTCGACTTAAGCTCAGTTTATCGCAAGAATCGAACTGGCACCTTTTACTTTCCCAACAATTAAGCAATCAGCTCTAATTAGAACTAATTACTAGTGTAATTAAAGTCATTACCCACACTTTGAGACAGAATTATTAGGCGAGTTGCCATCTTATCGTTTGCTTTTGTTTGTTTCAAAATTTCTGTGAACATCTGTAAATTGTTCATCAGTTGGCGCTGTAGACCCCCACCATGCAATAATTATAGAGCACAGCCCCAGCTAAATTCTAATATTAACTCCAAATAAGCATAAGCGATTCTAAGGCTTTCATAATTATTTTAGAATCAAGCCGTTTGTTCCTGTCTGTTACAAAGAGGCTGCATGCAGCTCTCAAAAATTCGTAGCTTGGCGAAATAAAAAAAATAGAACTTCAAAATGTAAAATATACAGTGCCTTTGCAAATATAAAAATATACTAGAAAAAAACTAAGAAATATTAAGCAGCACGATGTAAAAATTAAAGCTCTAGCTGCGAAACAACTGAAAATATATTTTTAAAAGTTTATACAGAAAAGTCTGAAAGAAAAGCTTTGCGGGAAGTCAGTTTAAAACCAAAATGGTGGCCGGCAATACGCATCTTCTTTTAAGAATATCACATGTCCTTTGTTTCTCAAAATAGAAATCAACAATTAACGAATGAATCAAAGCAGCAAGTTAAGCAACTCTACTGGCCCATTAACTTGCCTATATGGTTTCATTGTGTATCTTAGTCGAGTCGCAATCTTCATAAAACGATAGAGCACGAATCTATACTATTTCACTTTTCTCTGCGACTTGAAGCAAGCGCTGGTGAATTGCAGGTAGAGAATTTGACAGAGAAGTTTGCTAGGGCCCCAATAATAGTAGACTAGAAACTAGACTAAAGCCAAGTTTATATTAGCAGTTCCATCAACGATTTTGTCTTCCTGATGTATGGAATCAAGTCAATAACAGTTGATCAACATAAAATTCTTTGCTAAACTGACTCTCATGACTTGGCCAGTGTGTAAGTCTACTTTATCGCATACGGCACGAGAAAAAAAAACGGCGGACGCATCTACAGTGCAACCAGGCTTTAGCAATATTGCATGTACTTCTGTAGAACTTTTTATGGGCATTCAATGTATAGTCCACTCCGTGTGTTACATTCTCGCTTTTTTGTGAAGGGAGTGAGGGGGGGGGGGGGTGAATGTGCAGCCGATTTTCTTGGGTACGAAACAATCTTTAATGGATGCTTGCAGTTGTTTTTCCATATATTTACTGATAACCGATTGACCTGCATCTGGATTAATGAAAAATACACAGGCCACAGCCCAACTTTCTCAAAGAGTAATAATTATTCCGTATACTGTAAAGGGATTACGTTTAATTAGCTATGTATAGACGAAAAAGAAGTGGGAATGTTGTAAAAACGTGGTGAACACTTGGCTAATGAACGCATTTAAACCAATATTTCAAAACCATGCACCTATATAATTTGCAAGAAGAATTCATTCAATATTATACCTTTCCTGCATCTACTATTCATTAAAATCAAATATTCCATGCATAACTGCATGTGTACCAAATGACATTGTCAATATCATAATAATTGGTGGATAGCTGATAGATATTAAAGCTGATAGGTTTCAAACCTAGAGTAATAATAGGCCTTTATTATAGAAATCTTGTGACTATGAATAGCTGTTAAAAACGTATATTGTTAACTCGTTGATATAATGACTTCGATTAGCACGCTTCTACGTAGTAACCAAATATTCACACCAATTCTACAAAGAGGCGTGGTAAGGTAATCTTAAAACAGACCATTTTAATCCCATATCGTATCCAGATGACATCATTTCAGATGATTAATGACTAGACGATATTTGGCGTATATGCGTGCATTATACTTGCTTTTCTATTTTGTGAGGTGACTCAGGATTCAAAATAAAAACTCTGTAATTGTATAATCTTAAAATGTAATGTTTCAAAACGATTGGAACTTGAGCCATGTGTCTGATTTAAAAGAGTTGTACAACAATCAAGGATTCGATTTAATAAATGATTTTGTAAGTCTTTGCTAATGATGGCTTGGCTACGACATGCGAAACACTGATTCAGTGGATGATTCCAGCTATAATATAAATTTTTATTAGGACAAGAAAAACAAAATTCATCAATACAGCCTAAAAGAACATCTAAAAATCAGTAAACTGGCAAAGTTTGTTGGCAAAATATTTAAAAATGCGGATTTTAGCCTTGCAAAGTTTTCAAATTTTGCGTTACGGGTGGAAAGAATAGCCATTTTGCCTACTATTTCGACGCGTAATATAAACATATAGAAAGTGGACGAACTTCAGAACGCTATTTTTTTACATTCCACAACATTTCGCCACCAACCTTTGTAATTTACTAATTTTAAGATGTTCTTTTTAGCTGTGGTGATAAATTTCCTTCACCTTGCGTATTTATTCTTTAGCAGGAACCATCCATATAGCCACGAAGCGCGACCTCTCTGGTACTCTAATCTAACGCTCTAATCATTGGCATTGAGCTATAACGCCACCAGCTAGTGTGTAGATTGATATTTCAAAACACAGTTCTTGCTTCTAGCACATTGCACGAATTTCATATTAATAACTCGGTGGTTGGAACATTAGACTAGACTACAAAGGTTACAGGTCTGAATTTCGTTGTGGCTAGTCATGGTTGACGATATCATTCTGGAAAGTAAAAACACTGCTACTCAAATGATTTAAATGAAACGCTAAGAATTACTGTACGCAGTTGAATAGATGTGGGTGGAAAAAGTGAGCATTCAAGTTCTGATTATTTTCGTTTGATTCTTTTTGGCGTCATAATCTTTCAATTTCATGCAATCCTCAGAGAACCACAATGAATCTTTTTATAATGAGCTAGTCTTCACAATATTCAAGTACTACAAAATACAAGTATTTTTTGTGAACACACAATTGAATCCCGCCCTAATTGCATGGAACGCCTATTTAGCTTGGTTCTTCGCTTACACAACAAAAATTATATTCATTTCTACATTGTTATCGTTGCGCAGACGACCTTACTAAACACCATCATTATTACTCAGGAAATTAATGACTAATGATTTGTATTATGTAGAGGTACCTTGAACTCATTTAGATTCTTTTCAGTCTTAGCGATAATTTCATGTAGCTGTGCAAAGAATGTGTCTCTAATTTTTGATATTGCCCGTGTAAAAATTGTCATAATACGACACACTGAAGAATTCAACTTATCACTTACAAAGGTAGATTGTCTTCTAATGTCATAATTGTTTCCTCTAAAGAGCCTGATTGTATATAGGCGTCTAGATCATTGATGTCTAGATTTGAAGCAACGTGGAAATTGAAAACAATAGCTATATATATATATATATATATATGATTCGGTAACATTTGTAAAAGCTGTTATTATTTTATTACAAAGTCATTCTCAGAGATTCGATGAACAAGTAACGAGTTCATACGTAATGTGACACTACTTTTTACCACAAAGAATTCTCTTAATCTCAATTCAGAAATCAAAATCCTCAAATCATATCTTAATAAAGCCTTAATCTTTAAACGCCAAACCTCAAATTTCAAACCGATAATTCAAATTCCAAAAATATAATGCTCTAATCTCAATCTCTAATCTCAAATCTCCTCTAGCTCTCCAACTTCAATCCTCAAGTCCTGGTTCCCGAATTGCTAGCTCAAATCGTAATTCAATGCTCAATCCTCAAATTTGGATTGTCCATTTCCCAAATTCCACTTTTCGAATACGAATTCTTCAACATCAATCTCCAAATCCCAACCCACCTATTTAGATTCTCGAATTTCGATCCCTAAATATCAAACCTTCGATCTCAACCCTCAACATATTGGGGGCTTCGGTGGCGCAGTCGCAAGGACAACCGCCTTTTGCCCATGAAGAAGTAGAATTAATTGTCAGCACAACAGCTGTCGACTTTCTCACATGAAAAGAGTTCGTCAAATTCTCTGCCCAAAAGTCGCAGGATTTCTCTGCCGGTACCAGTTTTCTCCCACAGGGAAAGTTGACAGGGCGAGTTAGGATAAACAGGTTAAGCAACCAAATATAATTGATTGTTGTAAGAATAAACAGGTAATATATATAATATACACATTGAAAAAGGATTGTAAATTGTTAGCGATATATAAATCATCTATCTATCTTTCAAAAAGTCAATCCTTCATTCTCAGTCCTCAAGTATATCAATTCTCAAACTTCACTTCTCAACATTTAATCTTCAAATCTCAACCCTCAAATCCCAAAATACAATCCTCAAAAAGTAATCTCAATTCGAATCTGGACGAAGGGCGATAGGTTACTGGTCAATGGCTATCGCTTTTTCAGCTTTCTTGCTGGTTTTTTTTAAAATGGCTACTCGTTTTGCTGTAGTAAAAAACAAAGACATTGCCCAAATCAAATCATATTGTATTCCGAAAAAAACAAACAAGCTACAAAATATGGCCTAAACTGCATATTTTAAGATAAAATGTTAATCTTAACGTGCTTTTATTTGCAAAAAACTGGCTTTGTCGCAGTCTGAAATTTATAATTATGTAAACAAACTTTACAGTGAATATAGACAAAAAACTTTGTTCATCTAACTGGAAATTTACTCTAAAACAAGTACAGCTCGTTCAGACTGGGTACGGCACTTGTCTGAGCACCAGTCTGCACACAATACCCGGAAAAGAATTTGGGCACGGTGTGTGAAAACGGGCACTACCTCTAGGGGTGGCACTGAACAATGACACCGTGTCCAACATAAATCATCAATTCATCGAAACATTCTTGTTGTACACCAGATGACATTTCAAATCAGTAATAATAATAATTAGACAAGCATATGAATGCAGAAAAACTACAAAACTGTGACAAAAAACACATTGCATGCACATTTTTATGGCTAACGGCTTTTTGTGCAAAACAGAAACTATTTCTCTCGAAAAATTGTGATAGGTTTTAGAACCTGTCTGAACACAGTGTTTTACCTTGCCTGGTGGCAGGGCACCAGTGCTAGGTAAACGGACCGAAAGCTTTGGATCCTCAAACTAACATTCACATAGTTTATCATTACCGTATACACACACAAAAGTTACATAATCTTTTCAGCATATGTAAACTGTTGATAATTATAAAACAGCCGCTAGTAATCGGTAACATTAAGCAGTCACCCATTTCAGAGATCCTGCACCGCCACGCAGCACCATGGGTCTAATTGCAAGCAATAAAAGACCTAGAGCGCGCGCCACATGTCAGTAGCATGGGTTCTAACCACGGGAACCTCAGATTTCCGTTGCAAAACAAAATACAGGAAATTGTATTTGCAGCGAGATATAAAGAGACTAGAAGGGGTCTCCCAGACAAGAATGCACTGCAATTAATTATTAACCAACTCAGACGCGCTATATTTAGGTCTATAACATGAGATGTAATTTCCGTTTATTCCAAATTGATCTATACAGTGGAACCCCATTAACACGACCACCATTCGGCCAGAATATTGCTCGTATTGAAAGAGTGGTCGTATTAATGGCAGTCGGCGACAACTGTTTCTGATGACGTCATACAAAACAGGTCATTGTTCAGTTAAAGTTATACCAGTATGCTCAATACCAAAGACATTAAAATTTGAAACGTTGCTTATCAACTGAACACAACTCGATTCAGCTCGACGAAAAACTGAAGTAGCAATCGTAAATTCCTGTGCAATAATTATATTCTCTGATCAAATGCCTTTAGGTTTGTAAAAAACTGCCAGCTTCGGTTGATTTCGTCGACACTGAAGCAAACCTACTGAAAAAACTTCACCTGTTTGATTCAGAAAAGCAAAAAAACTATTAGCATTACGATCTTCAAATAAAAATTATCGTATCTCCATAGACCTGACTTAAATCTTGATGTACAGCACGTTCATTTTGTTAAAGGATTACTTGAGATATTGGTAATTGAATCTGAACGTGTAGTATTCAAAACCTCCAGAATTATTAATAATTAGCCTATTAAATATGAGTAAAATGAAGAACTGTCCAAAAACAGTAAATGACGACTTGAATATCGAAAATCAAATAACTATTCGACAGAAAACGCCTGCCCTACACCACGTATGGTAAATCTTGCACGTGCGACAATTCTATCAAACCAAAGTTCGATTATTTGCATGATGCAGCATTCGGCAACAACATCGCTTCACGTAGCTGTTTTAATTTCTTCGGGGTATATGGATCAAGAGGAACGCTCCAAATTATGTGTTTTATATAGTCCCACAGAACTTTCAAATAGTAATATAATAATAAATCAAAAATTAAAAGACGAAAACATACTATGCCAATGTCTTTCACTAAACAGTAACGTTTGTTCCAACACTTAATAGGCCATTTATAGCCAATTTTTCACAATTTCAAAACTTTGTGCTAAAGCTAATCTGAAGATATCTTGGTCAATGTTGCATGTCAATAAACAAGATATGACTTAAAATTTAATTTAGGCTTTTATGACTACTGCTGTGCTTATTTGTGGAATGTGGCGTTTATAGTTTTTTCGCTATACTGTCATTGAAAAATGACTTTAGCCAGTTCTTCACATTTTAATTTTATACAAAAGGAGCATAATTAGGCATGTTGAGTGGTCGTTCCTCGTTAATCGCATGAATGGGGTCTTTCGATAAGAAAAGTGCCTAGATGTTCTTCGGGGAAATAAATAGAGGCCATATTTAGGGGGTGGTCGTACTATCGAGGTGGTTGTATGGCGGGGTTCCATTGTATATTATGCATGATATTGAGGTCGATTTTTTATATTCAATTAGCCAATGAAGAAATCAGTAAAAACCACACTCGAAAATTCGGATTTGATTACAACCAAGTCAAAATGGATGGATATAACTGAATTTTGCTTTTGTGCATATGTAGTTTTGGAGTATCTTTTCCTGTTGTAGTAATTTGCCGTGCATTTCATGCAAGAAAATGAGACTGCAAAACATTATGCATATTACACCTTCTGTTTTCACTGTCGAGTTGTATAGTGCAAATATTTGTTGTGTATTGAATATACAGTATGAGATGTGTATAACTGCTCTTTGTTTATAATTTAATCAAACACTTTTACCGGCAGTTTGTGTTTGTTTTTTGTCGGTCTGTCTGGGATTGTCTCCTTATTAGGTAAGGGTTACAACTTACGATTACTGGTGCAAGAATAAACACCGAACTATATTTTATACTTATTGTTGCTGTTTGAAATATGCTATAAATACTTAAAACTTGTCTTTATGACTTGCATTTTGTAAACATCGATTAGAATTAACTGGTCAGATGTGACACATCTCATTTGTTAGTCGATGCTGTATTTTGTGACAAGTCAAACATGAACCTCACTAGTGCAAAGTAGAAGGCATTTAGAACATTTGGAGTCGGAATACAACTAAGAAACACCTGTTTAACTTTAAAAGAAAATATGTTAAACAAAGAAGTCAATAGACTGTTAATTAAACAATTGACCTAGTCCCGGGGTTCGCACCTGCATGAGTACGGAAGTTGTGGAATTTTCACCACTATGTTTGAATATAAACTATTATTTATTTTTCGCTTTGTGGACTGTAACTCTACAGGTCTCTGCTGAGCCTAAAACAAATTGACATCGCTGTTGACATTCATGTATGTACACGTGCATTCGAGTAGATTCCATAGCAAAATACATTACGTGTATTCCTGTGTACAACATTTATGAATAATATGAATAGATTTATTGTTGTTGTTGTTGTGTATAACATACCAATTGCAAAATCAATGACCTACCGGAGTGCCAATGACAGCAACATAAGTTTTCAAATTGATAAATTTGATGAGCTCGAAAACTTTATGCATGTTGAACTTGGAAATCTCCAAGAATTGCTTAAGGTTAACAAGTTAAGTTTAAATGTAGCTAAAACTGAGTTCATGGTTATCTGATCTCACCATAGTCTTACGACATTTGATGACCATGAAATTAATGTTTTTGTTAGCAATGAACAAATTGAAAGGAATTAAAATTGTTGACAAATTGATTACTTGAGCTAAGAAGGGTACATTAATGATATTTCTAAAAAAGTTTCATCTGGAATTAGCGCTCTCAAGCGAACAAAAACCTACATTATTAATCAAGATACAGCTGTTAGAGTCTGAAATGGTGATGGTATACGTAGTAAATTAATTGATGAAGTTCAAAAACGCCAATAGAGCTATACACTTGTTATGATTTGCTCTTCGTATCATGCTTTTTCTAGCTCTGTTCTTGAAAAACTTGGGTGGAATAATTTATATACTAAGCGCAAAAAGCAAAAGCAAGTTTATCTGTGTAAAGTTACGAACAACGCACGTGTATTTACAAGATTTGATTTTTTAGAGTTAGTCATAATAGACTCAGAGATATTGATGTTAGACTGTTCCTAGAGCAAGAGCTGATACTTATAAAAGCTCCTTCAATTATCAGTGGAGCATCATAGCCTTCATTGCCGAACAGCTTGTCGGAATCTCTGAGATCTTCTTCATCGCTATCATCTTTTGAAAGATCTTTATTGGTTTGAACGATCTTTAACGCTATTTCTCGTTTTTCCTACTCCCACACGGCAATCTGGTAGAACAGCAGTTTGTTGTTGCTCGTACTGTTTGTTCAAAGTTGTCTGGTTTTTTGAGTAATTTTTACTGCATGGCCAGTAATTGTAACCAAACAGTTTAAACAACAAATTCATTCAAATTTCCATAAACACAGTTGCACAGTATACATTAATTTTCGTAGGAATAGTCACTTTATGTTACCCACAGGGTGTAGAATATTTATGTTTGTACTTTGTACAGCAATAATCAAGTCTGATTGTGCAAATCATACAATAAGTCATTACTGGTATATTACTACTGTGATGGACAGGAAATACCCAGCATTTCAGGGCTCAGGAGACTTAGAAGCGAAAAACAATATTTAGTTTTTTTTTTGCTAGATGTTATGTGTATAGGATGGTACATGGGGCGGAGTAGGTGCCAATGCGCTAAAGTCTAGAAAGTCGCTGATTCATGCTTCTAGATACGCTTATTATTTAAGGATTACAGTACGACGCGAGTTTTAACACAAGTAAGGTGTGTGATTGAGTATAGATTGACTGATGATTGCGTCGGCAAAATTGCTGGAGCAAGTATATATTCGCCAGTTATCCACTCTATCAATCGTTCAACTGCCGAAGACTTGAAACCAAAAGTCTCTCATGTTAGTTGGCCTTATGACTGTGCATTCTTTACTTCGAGAAATTTGTGTTCGTTTTTTTGTGATTACAGTTTTTGAGTTCCATAGCTTAGGCATACTACATAATCGCTAAAGTTTGGCCGAAGTGAACGTGAAGCAGTCTTAGTAAATAGTGATTCAATTTTGCAATGTCATTTGCGAGGAATGTGAACTTTTGTCACTTTCAATTTTCTGTCAGACATTTATTGGTTGGTAGGTGTGCGAAAGAATGCAGAAGTTAACTTTGAGCATAGAAATCGCCGATGAAAGTCATGACAAAACTTAAAGTGCCCGTGCCCGTATACATTGGGTTTTTCAACCCATCTATTCGTAATAATGTTATTGTGTGAGAACACATCAAGTTCTTAGGATTTTTACAAGATTTGAGTAACGAAATATATTTCCGAAAAAAAATGAAATGAAAGTTGCAAAATGTTTTTTTTGTCAATAGTTTGTATTATATTGAAATATCCTTCAAACGTACATTTCCTTCAGGGGCTCTGGAAGCAACGGGTGTCCGGACACCCGCGCTCTTCAGACAGTGGGTGTCCTATACAAGCAGGACACCCACAAAATCAGAAAATTATAGTCAAATTGGTAGTCGGTGCTATTCGTCAGTAAAGTATGTCTTTTCAGTTATTTACAATTAAGTATTTTACAAATGACAAAGTTATACTAAGTTGGACCTTTAAGTTTCTTTGTACCGGAAGAATACTTGTTTTCACGGCTTGTTATGGCAAATGCCAACGAACATTCAAAACAAACGCTGCTTTTTTTAAAAAAGTTAAAAACAAATATATCAAAAGAAGAGAAAAAAAAATCCAAAATTTTCTAGGGAGCATGCCCTCGTGATTGGACACCCTCAACTTTAAAATGCTTCAAGAGCCCCTGATTTCCTTTAATTTGACTCTTTCAACTTGGGGCTCTTTCTCCTTTCAAAAAGTACTTTCCTTCAAATAATATAGAACTTAATTGCTTCCAAATTCTATACATTTTAACAAGATCAACCAGGTTACCATTCAAAAAGATCTTTTCTTTAAATTTATGTTTCCGGCTTCAAACTGCTTTTTTTATTACCATTTTCTTTCAAGCAGAAAATACCTTTTAGTGTCCTAGAAAATTCCATTTCTTTCAAGTTCTATTAATTTGATCAAAGCTTACTTTCAAATGGAAATTTCCTTTAAAAACGAGAGACTGGGTATTACTGGAAGCAATTATTAAGGAAATTACATAACATCATTCAATCAAATTTCTAATAATCATTGTGTAGTTGATAAATTAGTGCGTCATAATTAAATTCAATCACTGTAGCTATGTTTAGTGCATGCTACAGTTTCCAATAGTGTTAAGCGAGAAAAAGCGAAGTTTGAACTTAAGAGATTCAAAAATGGGGAATATTTTAGGCTGTCTCCAAACGAAAAAAGAAAGTACTCAAAAATTCGTTGAAGCAAAAGAAATCCGAGAGCGTGTAAAAGCGAAATCGCTCACCGAAGTATTAGCGAGTTATTGACAACATGGACGGCATGAGAAACGTCAAAGGACTGGATCAAGTGCAGTGATTGGTGAAAAACGTCAAGTTTACCTCCGGTCAACGTTCGTGTTTTAAAACTCGATATTGTTGGTTCAGAATGTTTGGTTAACTTACTTGTTCAATGCAAAATCGAAGAAGAAGTTATCAAGTTTGCAAACTTGAAAGAAACTGATCGAGCTCTTACAAAACACAGACGGCGAAATTTAGGCGACGAAGATGCACTCACTCGTGAAACACGACAACCACTTGGAAGAGATTTTTCCAGTTTCTGCTGGAAAACAATCTT
>JAODVQ020212867.1:0-13862 GCA_025400075.2 Phenganax stokvisi
GTGGCAGCAGAAAGACCCATCAGCTCCTGGTACGCTCTCTGAAACAGCCCCGCTCTACACTCATAATCCGCATCGCGCGCGTCTCCGCGTAGCTTGACGGCACAAGGCACTGATGCGCATGAGTATTCCTAGTATTTACATATATACATATGCTGTATAATTTCAGAGTTGTGTATGTATGTATCTGACTTGTTTTGCGTATAAGGCTTTATACAAACTTCTCTGGCTATGGCCCCATAGCCATGTATCACATTTCCACTGTGTGTACATATGCTGTATAATTTCAGAGTTGTGTATGTATGTATCTGACTTGTTTTGCGTATAAGGCTTTATACAAACTTCTCTGGCTATGGCCCCATAGCCATGTATCACATTTCCACTGTGTTTTATGTATATTATAGTAGCAGTAGTATGTAGGTCTTACCCTATTCCTCCAGCTAGGTCTACAGTGTTCTCTCTCTACTAGAACACTCTCTGTCTCCTCCAGAGGATACCACTTCTCACCAGACACCTCAAACCATGTTCCTCTGAGGATCTTCCACGGCTTGTCTGTCACATGAGGGTGGGAGGAAGAGAGGTAGTGGAGGAGAGGAGGGAGAGGAGGGGAGGAGGAAGGGTTAGGAGCAAGGGAAAGAGGTGATTCAGAAGAGAGAAAAGAGAGGGGTCAGTAGTGTATAATTGTGGACTAGGTGCAGAGCGATGAAGCAAAAGAGAAATAAAGACGAGAGATAAAGAGAGGAAAAATGAATGGAGGAGAGTGGAGGAAACACAGAGAGAGATAGAGAGATAGGAGAGATGTTGGAGAAAAGGAGGAAGAAGAGAGAGCAAAGGAAGAAAAAAGATGCACATATAGCCTATATAAGGACCTACTAGATTTTGAGAAGAAGTGATTTTGGATGGATGGCTACACACAAAATGTGTTCCCAATACAATAACACACACTGTATGTATGGATGATGTCACTGGACTCCCAAAATACTCTACAAAATGTACATTCTACTATTTATACACCTAGTACTTTCCCAAAGCCCTAGAGGATACTACACTACCTGGCACAACACACAACAATCAAATACTCATAAGTATGGCTGTTAAGGTGCTATAGTATACAATTGATCATGAAGCTTGCACGGCATGCATAGGTAGTTAATTTCTACATGGAATGTATATACCACATAAATATTTTATTCTTAAGTAGTCTCTAAAGATTGTATCCATATTTTAACAAAGAATTTTAATTCTTACTAGTAAGCTGATAAAACTGGTAGCTACATATTTACCTAATTTTCAGAAGCTTACACATTTTAGGTGAATTAAAGGGTGGAGATAACTAGAAATTTGTATATTATAAATACAAAAGGGGGTTACAACTAACAAGCAATTAGGGTGCATTCGACCATGCATCCCACACTCACAACTAATGATTGTATAGTACATAGATTTCTAGTTGTGTTGTATTCTTCATTTGTTACATTGTTAAGCACTAACCATTCCAATAGATTGGTTTGCAGAGCTTGTCAACCAGGTTAGCCTCATACATATCACCCATAACAGACACCTCACAACTGCCTTCAGTCTCACTCTTCTTCTTCCCCTGCAGTCTCTGGTAGCAGTCCTCCAGACACAGTGAGTCATGTCCATTAAACGGTAACCACATCTTCCCGGGTTCCTCATAGAACCATCTCACCTGGTAGGATTTGAGGGGTAGTATCTTGTGGACCGTGGAGGGGGAGGAGGATGAGGCAGGGGAGGTGGCTGATGATTGTATTGGGAGAGACATTGGTCCGTCAGAAGGAAAGGCTGAGAACTGCCAGACCAAGAAACAAGTTAACACGAGCCAATAATAAAATGCAACAAATGGCATAGCAAAAACATTATGTAAATAAATGGCCTTGTACATGTATTTTGCCTGAACTAATGCCAGCAAATCAGTTGTTGCATCATTAGACTAATGGCTCTATGCATCTCTTAATTCTAATGGAAGAACCACATACATACTTCTACCCTCTCTCCAATTGTATATACATTCTAACGAGCCACAATAATGAAACACACTTAGAGTTTGCCTGGCTAATGCTACAGTATATACCCGAATTATAGCTAGCTACAACGATAATGACATGTGCACATTACACTACCATTGTGCAATATTCTTACCAGCTCTGAGGAAGGAGAGGAACTGGAACCCATGCCGGTAGGTGTTGACGAGGACCGAGGAGGAGGGGGGCGACGAGGTGGAGGGTACTTGCTCTTCGTGCTCTGCAGAGGAGGTAGCGGGTCGCTCTCCTCGATCGACATGTCTCCCAGGTCGGGATACATACTAGTCGGAGATCTCGCACCATCCATTCTTCCTCTTTAGCTGTTGCTAGACCAATATAACCCGTGTGTCCGCCCCACTATCTTGCCTACTTCCTACTTTTCACAGATTTCCAAAAAACGATGCCTGCGCTTTATTTAGAACACAGTGTGGTTTGCGTTAAATAGAGTAACAACACGCAACACGTTGTTCTTGTGTTTATACACCAAAAAACTGGAGATCTACTTAGGGAAACGCCGCCCTGTGCTTCTACAAGGTACAGAAGAGTGTAGTCGAGATGGGAACGCGATCGAGCGATGACCACGAGCACCACAAACGCTCGAAACACAAGCACAAACACGAACATCGTCACAAGAAGCACCGCAAGCACCATCATCACCACAAGCACCATCACAAGAAGAAGAAGAGTAAACACAAAAGGGAGTTAGAGGATGGTCGAAGAGAGGAGGAGAAGGAGAGGAGTCAAACACCAGAAGTTAAGATGGACGAGAGAGCTCTGCAGGCTGCTTTGGAAACATTGGAAGAAGCTCTCATTGAGGTATTGTAGATAATACACTAGCTACTATAGAATGATCATATGGACTTAGTGTGCATAAGCTATTGCGCACACTGTCACCCCCTCCAACATGCATATGTCCAAGCATGTGTAAAGGTTGTTAGAAACTACTACGTGTAGCTATAACATATGGAATAGTTAGGTTCGAACAAATAAAGAGGCTCACTACATTTTCTATTATTGTCTTTACCATGAGTTGATATTTGTTACTGCAGCAATGTGTCAGATCAGGTGACAGCAGCAGTGGAGACGGAGAAGAAGATGATGACAATGAACACATCACCCAACCTCTCTCCTCCTCGTCTCCTCCTCCTTTTTCCTCCTCTCTTCATCCAGCCCCTACTCTTCAAGAATCAAACTCATTTAACAGTCAACTCCACAACTCCGCCAATCAGGACACACCTCACGTACTAGAGTCATCTAAACCACTCACCACTGCACCAAATACAGAGTCCTCCTCTCTCAGTGATAACGAGTCACCAATAAATAACCTATCGAATAACCTATCTGCTATTCACTCCTCTACATCTAAAGCAATATCAACTAGTGCTACTGTGGATAAGGAAACACAGGAACCAATGGTGACCAACTGCACTAGTGTCAGTGTAAATGCAGATACTAACATTGTTGGGGAGGCAGAGAAGACAGTAGAAAATCATGAACTATTGAATACTGTAGCAAATAGAGAAGAGGAGGGAGGAAAGGCAGATAAAGTGGCTGTAGGTGTCAGACATGGGCAGAGTACAGACAAAAGAAGAAAAGAAGTTGTAGCTAATGAGAGAGATGAAGATGGTAGAGTAGAAAAGGGAGAGGGAGATATACACCGACAGCAATCTCCAGGTGGATCAGTCAGCAAGGGAACAGAGGAACAAGAAACTGAACCAGCACCATCTCCATCAGATTCTGACAGTAGTACTGATGATGACGAAGATGTTCTCTTGACACAGAAAATGAATATTCCAGCTCTGTTTGCCTGTTTCAGAGCCTCTTCCAGTCAGAACACTGTCACTGAGACTGAGGAAGAGAGAGAGAAAGATGGTACACGGGAGAGTGTGGGAAAGGAGGAGGAGGGGGATACTGAGGAGGAGGAGAAAGAGGAGAGGAGTAGGAGAGGTCACTCCACCAGGAGGAAGAAGAGGAAAAAGCACAGAAAAAGAAGAGACTATTCAAGTGATCAGTCCCCACGTCGTAGAAAGTTACGATCTCCCTCTCCCTCTCCTTCTCGTAGGAGGCAATCAAGATCTCATTCTAGGTAAAACTACTGATTCACTCTAATATACAATACATACATTTGGTGGCTAATTATAAGCTTGCTATTAACTTTAAAGAGATTAAACCATCTGGCCTAGGCAGATAAATAACCATATATATTGTATATACTTGTGTTGTCTTACTGTAGATCAAGAAAGAGGTCTGGTTCCTATTCCAGACATAGGAGGAACTCCAGGTCCAGGTACACACACCATGTAATAGACACACAAAATTATGTACATAAATTTTATGTAACATGATGCATGTATATACAGAACGTACGTATGCAGTTTTTAACCAACAGTAAGGAAAATTTATGGATCTGTTCTAAACTACAGGTCTCCATACCATTCGAAAAGTAATCATCGTGATTCCAGGTCAGTTAGTCTTACAGTCAAAATTACAATAATTATTAATCTGTATTCTGCTGGTTCCAGGTCTCCATACCGTTCCAGCAGTCATAGGAATGGAAGGAGAGGATCCTACTCTTCTAGTAGTAGGTACGGAGGAGGGAGAGAAAGTTCCAGAAGGTCCTCTCGTCATCAACGATCTCGCTCTAGAACCAGGTCCAGGTCTAGAACCAGATCAATGTCAAGGTCTAGGACAAGGTCCAGATCCAGATCTAGGAACAGGACTCGAATTAGGAACAGGAATAGAACCAGGTATGTTTAGTATTCAAGTGTACACCTGTTAATACATGTACGTATGTACAAGAATGGAGCAGGATACTACATACATGTGGATGATCGGTTGATTGTTGTCTGTGGGGTCATATGTACTACATATTTATGTCTTCTAAATTGAGTGCTTATACACTGTTTTAATTAATGATTGTAGTATGTACAGTATGTAGTTGACACAATATGACTTCATAATGTGTGTTTTGCACATGCAGATCAAGGTCAAGGTCAAGGTCACGGAGGAGGAGGAGGAAGAGAAGCAGAAGGTCATATTCCAGTCGAAGTCGCTCATATTCAAGGTAATATTTGATGTTGTAATAACATGATTAAATATGTACAGTGCTTTGCACCAGTTCCCTGGAAACTGTGTTTTTTTCATATTTAAGTCCATAATTCTGTTATACTACATGCTATTCACAAGAGTGAGATACCAAAATGATCAGTAGACTTTTCTGATCAAGATGATTGTATTGATGTAAAGTCATGTGATACTCAGTTGAGATAATGGGCGTGTGAACATGGTTGCTTGAAAATATCAGTTAGGCTGATTATTTCCACATGACTTTGAGTTAAGACACCAAACTTAGTATGCATAATCTTAGTCTGCTGGACCATATCTGGGATCTGTACATATGTATGTGTGTGTTAAATGTTAAAGAAAGTGTAGTAGTACATACATAAAGGCTATTTTTAGTACAAGTGGAACGAAATTGCATTCTTTCACTGTATTCCGTTGTTCTTGATTGGTTTGTTCTATTTTAGTAACATTTGCTACATAAAGTTAGCCCTGATAGACATACTGTTACTAGTTCCTTAAGGGTGCTACACTCCCTATCATGTTTGACCCATACAGATCTCCACAGAGGAGAAGAAGAGGAAGTGGAGAAGGTGAAGGAGAAGGAGTAGGAGGAGGAGGAGGAGGAGGAGAGGAGGAGGAGAAGGTGGATGAGGCTGCACTAATAATGAGAGGAGACGAACAGGTACAGGAGGTACTGAAAAAGATGACGGCCAAAGCAAAGAAGGATAACATCGATAAGTTCACAGCTCTGTGTAAGGACCTGCAGAAGAGACAGCAATGGGAGGAACATGGCGGAGCACAAGAAGTCTATGACCCACAGGTAACCTGCTCTGATAATAATATTGAACTTGCACAATGCATTTGTGTTCCACCTTTGTATAAAGCATTCATAACATGTGCTACGTATGTTGATATGTACGTACAATGGGAAATAACGTATTGCGTGTGTCGCACTGTGCCACAAGAAAAGAATTGGATTCTAAGAACCAAGTGACAAATTGTAAACCTACATACACTTCAGGCAGCAGCCACAGATCAATAGAAGATGCCCATAATATGACATCGTACCACAAAGAATGAATCACATTCTATTCCCATTAGGAAACAGTGTTCTCTTCAAATTTGTGTCTATTCACGCTGCACACCCCAAGCTTGGAGTGAGGTCTAAGATTGCCTAGGACTAGTCCTGAGGTCTCCCATATAGTACACTATGTCTAGACCCTGTTGTCTTCAAGGTACATATGTTTTAGGGTGTCTAGTACCACCCATGAGAGTCCTCTAAGCAAACCTAGACATAATATTCCAGTTTGTCATTCTCACTGAGTATATGTAATGGTTATTATCCAGAACCTCTCTACCCCATGCTATGTAATTGACTCTAACTTTCCTTTCATAATATACAGCCAGCAGTGAGAGCACCATTCAAGTTATCAGAGACCCCGGGCTACCGATCAGGACTGGTTCTACATAACAATGTATGGAAGACACCGAGTCAGATAGTGATGGAGAGTAATGCGGCTCAGACTGAGAGACCTCTGACTGAGAAGTTCCCGGTCTCTACCGGGATCGAACACCAGCAACAGGAGAACACCTTTGGACCCACCACCACAGAGAGTAGTGAAAGTATCAATATCTTCTCTGCCACTAAGGTCTCCCACAATACTGCCTTCAGAATATTCGTTTTGTGAACATGTAGACATAATCTTACCACCTGTATAATACAGTATATACATGCGAGATTATAGTAGCTATAGCCATTGGACCACTCTCAATGAGAGGATGATCAACATGGTGTTTCAGTGGGATAGATACGACTCACTATTGAAAAGTCTTATACTGTAACTCTTTGTATATAACGTAAGGTCCAAGTTCCACGAAATATGTAGGAACACTAGCTTGGCATTAGAGCCTCTAGTGAAGACTACATCGTATGAAAGGAATAATTTCTAACACACTGTGTTATAGGCATGTGTAGGTTTCAAGTTTTTATACATAGTACATACAAAGCTAAGCTAACATGTGCCAGCCAAGAAACTGGTGTGCTCATTGTATAAAGCACATACTAAATATTATATCCTCATAGACCAGTTCATACAATCTGTTCTGTATGTTCTGGTCCATTGAGGGTTCTATGATATTATAACAATGACTGAATGTACTGAAGTAAGCCCCTCTCAATTTCAGCTATAATTCTAACTAGAGAGAGACACTAGGCTGCACAGTCTCATTCCCATTCCAACCTTGTAGTATGGGAATGAGACTGTGACATTGCACCAGTGTACAGGCTGAAATGAGTAGGGGCATCCTCACAGTACATTCAGTTAAGGTGCACAGTGCAATGGTGATGCTATACCAGAGGAAACAAGAATACAGTTTGGGATGAGGTATGACACTGAGTGGGAGGTTGAATTTCATTCCTATGTAGTATCATTTCCTACACAATATCAACTAATAGCTAGTACTGTCTCATTTATAACTTACCACACATACGTAGTATTAGTTTGACTCTAAAATATTTTGCAGATTATGTATTTAATGAATTCTCTGTTACATGTTCATAAGTACTACGCTCATTACATTCCACTCATCAGCTACATACGATAATGCATCATACTGTAATGTGTACAACTTTATAATGCATACTAAAAGAATTTGGGTAATGTGTATATGCACCACGGAAGGCAGTGTGTTGTACACGTCATTTCCTGCTGGGTGGAAGATCATTTCCTCCCAATTGAAAATGGCTGGTTATTAACAACACTATAATTATAATGATAATGAGTACGTATTACAGGAATCACTTAATCAAGCATACACGCTTAAACAGTACTTATGTTATATTAATATATTATACGTATTAGTATATGATTGCATTACACTATAAGAGTTTAAGCTTAGAGTGTGCAATATCGTGGGTGTTAACACGATGAAAATTTCTCTGCATACTCAATTTATCTACCTACCATACTACATAATACATCTGGAGTGTACACTACAGTAGTAGGATGAGAAGTACTATATCGCTGTACTAGAACACTGTTCACTGGATGTTATTGTATTACCCAGGTCACGGTACCATTGAGTGAACTGGCTCAGAAGAGATTGGAGGCCAGTCAGAGACTGAAGGAGAACCCCAATGATCTGGAGGCTCAACAAATTCTTGCCTTTGTTGAAAACCAGGTCAGTCTTGATCTGTACTGTCTTGCACACTTACTCCTAAGTAGGTACTAAGTTAACTCTTTGTTGTACTATATATTTATTTCGTATGAGCACTTTTACTTGATCGACCTGACCAAATATACCGTGTAAAGGCAGTTTAAAAAAAGAGAAAAGGAAAAGTAAGCAACAAGGATGGGATTCGAACCCACGCGTGCAGAGCACAATGGATTAGCAGTCCATCGCCTTAACCACTCGGCCACCTTGTCTCATGTGCTGACGTACTTCAATTGGTAGGTGAATGTGTCTGCTGCAAGTCGTGCCATGCTAAAAAGAAAGTTATGGTAAACATCCGACAAGGATGGGATTTGAACCCACGCATGCAGAGTGCAATGGATTAGCAGTCCATCGCCTTAACCACTCGGCCACCTCATCTTATACCTACTGTTTCTATTAGCTCTATAGACTACAACTGATGATATACACTGTAGCTCATAGGCATCCTTTGGTAGTAGTATGTACCTTGTCAGCCCATTGACATTATCACACTAGAACCCAACAACCACAGCATAATCCTGTGATCCAATCCCTATCATGCAGGCCTCATCGTGGGGAGCGCCACCACCTGGCCAGTTCACAGGTCAGAAGAAACTCACAGCTCTCACTACTGAAGATCACAAGACAGGTCTACAGGCCTGGGTTAAAAAGGTATGTATGTACAGTAAATAGTATAATTATATGTGTGTAATAATTCATGTATATGTATATACACTAATACCCAGCCACAATGCCTTTAGGACAATTTAAAGCTCACTCATGCACATATGACAACACTTTATGTCCCAGGCCAAAACCATTGTCATAATACAGGCTGGCATACGTGCGTACGTATATTGCTACACATTAGTCTCGTCCAGTACTGCTTCATTACTTTAAGTTTTTTTTCTAATTCTATATACTCTTCTTTCTCTCATCCCTCCTTTCCCACTCATTTTGAAGGATATGTTCAAAGGTTTGGCACCGGTCATTGGAGGGTTTGGACTGAAGATGATGAAAAAGATGGGCTGGACGGAGGGTCAACCACTGGGGAAGGAAGGAAAAGGTGTCACTGAACCAATTCCCATGAGTGTCAAAGTCGACAGGGCTGGTTTGTAGTATTAGAAATTCATCATATAATAAAAGTCTAAGTTATTGAGTACAGTGGCACTAACATAACAGTACAAATGTAAACATCTTAAGCACTTTTGTAAGCCAGCTAAAATATATAGCAATGATCTGGTGATCTTATCTTGCCACCTTGTCCATGGCTGTATATGTGTGTACTTATGTGTATCCAATACAAACAGGGGAAAACAAAGTAACACCAAGGCAAGACAGGAAACCCGTTAATGTCCTCTTCTCTCTCTCTGTTAAAGGTTTAAGTACAAAACAAGACAAGTCTCAGCCCATAGTCCCTGCCTCAGCCATCAGAGCCACTGCCTCCTCCAGCAAGGCTACTAACCTCATTCAAGGTCAGAACCTCTCATACACCACATACTGTAGTACTGACCTACGGAGATATTACTTACTGTAGTGTATGTAGCTTACATATTGCTAATCTTATTAGTGTATATCAAAAGTTCTTAACTTGCTACTTAGGGATGATGGAAAGAGTTATTTTATTGTACATGTGACGTAGGAGTTTACACTAGTACAAGGTTATAAGTTAGTGTATGTACCTTATGTAGAGTGGATTCAGTGTGGTGAAGTCCTCCTTATCTAGGTATGTATGTACAGTGAGACCTCCGAAGAGGGGACACTATGGGGATGGCTCTCCTATCCTCTCTCAGAGGCTGTCCTTTTTCGGAGACACTTAACTATGAAGGAGGTTCAAACAGGGACAGCAACAGTGTCCTCTCTTCGGAGTGTCGTTCTTCAGAGGTTTCACTGTATTGGAGAATTAATTGTCCTTGTCTTGTATACACTTCTCCTCTCATCTTTCCCTCTTCACATGACAGGGAAACATCCAGTATCAGCACTGCAGGAGATCTGTGCCAAGAAACATTGGAACCCCCCTCATTATGAGCTCATCAATTGTGCCCCAAACTCTCATCAAAGAGTCTTCCACTATAGAGTCAGTTGTGTGTACTATACATTTTCCCCTGGGCCTTATGCAGTAGTATTTTTAATGTATTTTTAGCCTGTGACTCTGATAGGAGAGCCGCCACCTTCTTAATATATTACATATATCCATGGGCTTATGTTGCACTTAGGGTGACTAACTTCTAAGTGTTATGGATATTTAAAGTAGATTGTCTGAAGCATAACACTATGAGAGCTTTCAGTAGTCTCAGTAGTCAAGTCAGACACAATGATTGTCTGGTCAGGGACTTTACACTTGTCTTCTCACTGTATTGTATAGGTCACTTTGCCGTGTGGATCATTCGAGCCTGCAGTTGGCAGTGCCAACAAGAAACAGGCCAAGGCTGAGGCAGCTCTTGCCTGTCTTAAAGGACTTGGTCTTGCTCTATGATCACAAAATTATTGTGTATTTATTATCATTTTGTCATTAATTATTATTATTATGCAAATCTGGGCAGGGTCTTTCGTTTGCACATGCTTATTACGTAATTGCAATGCTGAGTACATTATTATTATGGCGCAACGTAATACCTGATCTATAGTTGTTTTGTGTGTAGGCAAGATGAGCCTTGCAGTGTGAAAAGTAAAGCTGTGTGTATTTTTCTTTATGGCAATGGAGCATGTAATTTTACATAAAGCATGCGCAATATGCAATCAAACGTATATAGCTACAATACTCTCATTGATGGATGTCATCAGCAATCAGTGACTGATAGACAGTACCGTATTATCTAGGATGGACTGATCCTGGTGCACTTTCCAATTAGGCCTACGCGTGATACCCTTTTAACACTCAGAGCATAGTGAACAGTCTCCTTTTCTGCGCGGTGGTAGTTATCGCTTAGCTATAATAATGGGACAAATGTGACTCCTGCCTATTCATCTAGTTGTCTAGATGGTTTTTAACTGCACTCAGTCACTGTGCAAGTATCGCTATTGTGCAAGGTGATTAATGTGGTGGAAGCTAGCTCTTGAGCTGACTCCGATCCAGCACTGCACTAGCAGCAAGCCCCAGAGAAGACCGAGGAGATGAGCTACCGCGCTAGCTCCGCCCCTTTGCACAAAGGGCATGCGCAGATATGTATGGCGTGGTCTTTTTTGTTGTGTGTGGCGCTGCAGTCTCCCGTACTACAGTAACTGTACGTACTTACACTGATCTTTGACTGGCTGGGGCTGCTCAGGTCTACGATTCACTCAGTCTACCGTGCCGGTCCTGATGGCCACCAACTTTAAAGAGCTGCTGGACATGAGGCAGCGCGCCGTACGTTAGCCCATTTATTCAGTTCTATAGTGCCAGTGTTATATACGATGACAAGTGAAGACTGTAGGCTGATAGACAGTATGATGTATGTACGTAGAGTGAGGGAGTGGTTTGCTTTAGATACAACTGTGATACTCGACTGTAGGACTAGATAAGAGCGGTTGAACCTCTGGTAGAACCGTTCACACGTGACGTGAACTGGGTTGGATGTAGGATATCCCGTTCATATGAATAAAGAAACTGGTTCAACTGTAGTGTTTTGAGACTGTGGTTTTAGGCCAAGTTATCATGCACAATTCAATCCACTTCACTACAACCTGTATATGTAGGGTGTATGTGGGCAGAATTTCATCCATGTGCATACATTATAATACATAATAGTAGTGGCTTGACTATATTATACGTATGAAGGGGGGTTGTGTGTCCAGAGGAGGAGTACAGATGCAAGAGGATTGGGTGGAGAGTCGTGTGATGAGATATGTCACAATACTAGGAGAATACAGTTCAATCATTATGCATTGGTATTTATATGTACCACTTCAATCCAGGTTGATCCTGTAGCTGACTGGAGACTGTTCTGTCGGGCTCATGCTCATGCCTCCCTGGTGGAGAGACTGGGACATGCTGCTGAATTAGAGGTAGAGTTATTTATTATATTTTACCTGAGGTGAATAGTGAATAATTGTTATATACTCTCCACATTGCGAGTGGCAGCAAGGACACTACTAAGGTTTCAAGGCATTATAAATTGCATAGTTTACTGACAAGATATCTACATAACATGTATGGAACACAGACTTGTACATCTCTTAGCTATTAATGCCAGTAACATTTTATCACTGTAAGCATATTTCCTAATTAATGCACACCTGCAGAGAAGTATTGCACAGATTACCTCACAGAATGTTTCATCAGAAAATCATTTTCACGATTTTTGTAATTATGTAAGATTGTAGAGGTTAAAGGGGTATATTGTAAAGGCTACAAGTGGAACAAAATATTTTCTTGATTGGCTTTGTTCTGTCTTAGACCTTATGATTATGTATACTGTTACAATCGCTTTATGTATACTGCTACAATCGCTTTAGGGATGAGGTAAAATTCTATTCACCACCCTTTGTAATAGGTTTAACATGTTTAATGCTATCTAGTTCCAACTGTATTCCACAAGGTCTTTAATAGCGTCTATGTATATGTTTACATACATGTATTATAGTGAGATGTTAGACTAAAAATGTGATTATACTGTGCAATAATAGGGTCACAGAGGGTGTGTGAACTGTCTGGAGTGGAGTAATGATGGCAGGTATGTATTATAATGTACTATATAATGTGATGAAATCATTCATTCAGTCCTATTACTTTCATATGCCATGTGCAATATAAAGCTATATGTATTTTCTAACTTTAACCCACTAGCATAATGCACTCTTATACATACATACATACACACCAGCTTACAATCAGACTATTAGGCACAGAGCTCGTGCTAAATTGTGCTGCCAACTTTTTAGGACAACTCCATATATATGAATGGTCTAGCACCGTCAATACATTATTATTCTTTCTCCACCTCTCAAAATCATTCCTCTTCTTCATCTCTCTCTTCCTCCTCTATCCTCCTCCCTTCTCCTCCTCCTCCCTCCCCTCTCCTCCTCCTTTCTCCTATATACTCTCTCCTCCCTTCTCCTATCCCATCCTCTCTCCTCCTCCCTCTTCTTCTCAGTCTATTGGTATCAGGTTCAGATGATCTAACAGCTATATTGTGGGACCCTCTCACTAGGAAACAACTGGCATCAGTACCCACCGGACACACTGGAAACATCTTCTCTGTCAAGGTAACATCTTCCCTGTCAATGCAGGGTTGTAGCCAAGAAAAAACTTGGGGGTCAAAATTAATGTATGATCTATTATGGGGGAGGGCATACTCATAAAATTCATAGGTTTTCAATACGTCATTATAATACCTACTGTTATAGTACAATACAATGTTTTCCTTGGATCTCATTTAAAGCCGTAACAACCTTTCATCATCTTTCCTATATAAAAGAATCCATGGGCCAGTGACTACTTCTTGTAACCCTTCTTTTCATTTATCTGTACACTCCCTGTGTTGTATTCATTTTCTAATTTCCACTTCTGCCATCATTACCGCTCATCCTTATTTCTCTCCTCCTCATCCTCCTCCTCCTCCTCCTCCTCCTCCTCCTCCCACCACCACC
>JAODVQ020212973.1:0-13861 GCA_025400075.2 Phenganax stokvisi
CACGGCACGATTCGTGTCGCAGAGATGGCGTCAGCAAGTTGCATGCAACAATCGTGAGCAAAAATCGCATCGTCTAGATGGGCCTTTAGTTCTTTTCAAAGGGCTTTCCATTTCGCTGTATCTCTTATAGCAGGTCTAAAATTTTATTGGTATGATCATGTTGTATTTTTACAGATCTGAGCAGGTTTTCGCAACGTCTTTGATGGAACGTGCTTGGAATACGGACGTATGGATTGGATTATCCGATATAAAATCACCGAACACTTACAAATGGTCTGATGGTTCATCAGTCACGTGGACCAACTGGGCCGTGGGCTATCCACGGGGTGGATGGACTGGGGAGCACTGTGTGTACGCGAATCTTGAGAGAACAACTAGAGATATGATGTTCTGGAGACAAGGAAATTGTGGTGAAGAAAAGCTGTTCATGTGCAAGAAGTTAATTAGTAAGTCAAGCATATTATACTCAACCGGCTCGATGAAATGATGTATATACACCTTATTTCGAAACTACTGCTGCAAACTATGCTGGTAACAGTTCCAATCTTATATGTTTGAAAATTGCTTTCAAAGGTACACGGACTGCACCCAACGTTCCTAAGAAAGCAGGTAAACTTTGCTGTTGGCGGTAACGATTCAGTCGATATGATCTACGGCTTCATTACAACTGATTTTTGTTATTGTTCAGATGGCCTAGTATGCCCAAGTGGGTGGACGTTGTTTAGAAGCAAGTGCTACAAATACTTCCAAATCAGGTAAGTAAAACATGAAATTGCCTGCAACACCAAAGTACTGCACTTACACTACTCTTTGACATGCAAGGTTCTTTCTATGGCAAACAAAATTTTTGGCGTTAATCTAAACTGAATTAAATGTGATAGTTCTGTTCATACAGGAAATCATGGCAGCAAGCGAGAGAAGCGTGTAAACCGGCGAGAGCATTCGTTGGTGGTAGTTTAGCCAGCATTGCAAGCAAGGAAGAGAATGACTTTATCACTAATTTAGCGAACGACACTGTTTGGATCGGGCTCGAAGGACGGGGCGTTTTTAGGGGTGCGTTGTAGTTTACTCTCGTACTCCTTGAGAATTCAATTCACGTCAATGTAGACTCCGTTTACACGGTACCGTTTTCGCAAGCGCTTCGCATTGTTCTTAATTCCCATTCGAGTTTCAAACAATAGAAAACGCTGATGAAAACGGCACCGTGTAAACGTAGCCGTAATAATAATAGTAATAATATTCATGTTTATAATGGGAACGTTCCATGTGGATATGCTCACACGCGCATAAAAATAACACCGTGCACTAGGTATTTACAAGATAGGCAGAAAGAGTTATATAAAACTATATAAAATTGAATACAAAATCGTCAAGCGTTGCAGTAGGCTAGCCTAAAGAAGTATGTCTTTAAGAGTTTTTCTTGTAGGTCATGTGTGGACAGACGGCAATCCCGTGAATTACGCGAATTGGGAAGCAGGTCAGCCTGATAGTTACAACGGACGTGAAGCTTGCACCCAACTCTACGCTGAACTTGGCACTTGGGCAGACATCGATTGCATCACCTGGAGACCTTATGTGTGCAAGCAAGACCCAGGTAAATAAATTGTGCAAAACAATGTAATTGTGAAGACCCTTCACTTTGAAGTGCAGTACGGGTGTTCCGCGGTTTGCGCTCTTTACCAACGTTCCTAGTTGTATCACTACGATGACACTCATCGCCCAAAAGATGACTGTGTGTCTTGATACCATATTGTACTTATAACTAACTATTTTTTCTTTTCGAAATTTTTTTCCAGCTATACCTGCTGTCCAACCATCAATTTCACCAACGTTTGGTAAGATTTCATACCACTTCAATCGTTTTGTCAGCAGCGTATTGTCTTTGTCTTGAAACTTAAATTCACATTATCATTGCTTCTCCCCCTTGGTCGTTTGATCCATGTCGTTTTCGAATTGTTGTTTTTAGCCCAGTCACCTCGTTGTCAATCTGAATGGATTCTCTTCAATGACATGTGCTATTTCGTCAGTGACGAGAGGAATTCCAGTAATTATAAGACGTGGAACGACGCCGAAACATTTTGCCGAGCAAGTGGTGGACATCTTGCAAGTGTAACTAGCACTGAAGAGAAAGATTTCCTTGGTAAACTCACAAGGTGCGCAAAGTATATAACACTGTTTTTTGGATTGTTCTTGACAACGGATGTTTTATAGACCAGGGGCCGGTTGTATAAAAACGTGGTTAAAATTAACTATAGTTCAGTACGAATGTCAACCAATCAGATTCGCCTATTCAAGATTTAACTACTTTTTAACCACAAAATCGTAGTTAAAACGAAGTTAAAAGTTTTATACAACCGCCCCCTGTAGTCAGAGGACTACACCATGTTACTGCAGTTTCCATTTCATTTTTCCTCTTCATATCTTGAAAGGCTTATGGTTTGTATGGACTAAAAATTGCCACGAACTATATGGACGTTTATCCCCAAGCTCAATCGAGCGAACAAGCTTGCGATGTACTTTTGCTCAATACAATACAACAAAATACGGTAACATGTATTTAACGTGGTCAGATCATACGTAGCTACAAAAAAAGCTAGTTTACAGGTATTGCCACGATAATAAAACTAATTTATAAAAATGCAGCGAAAAGATGACTAAATTAAAGCTAGTTATTACCTCAAATTGACCTAGGTAAAAGTGGGTTGGGTTACTGTCGATTGTCTAAAGTTTCAGTATCGTTTCAGCTAATACTGTCTGAAACATTCCGTTGTTCTCTGCATCCAGGCAATACCACCTGGTATTGCCTGGATCTCATAGACTCATACCAACAATATCCACTATACTGAACATTTTAACGTAAATGTAATGCTTGTTATGATTGCATTAATTGGTAGACAAACTTGTTAAACCTTGGCAACGCTCTTGCATACTATCCCGAACATTCTTGCTGTGATTCTTCATTTCTGGACTTGCTCTACGTCTCTGTTCGAAAAGTGGAATTACATTGTACAAAATTTCGGGCTGAGACCCAGTGCACTGTACACGAGACCACACTGGTTTATATTTTTCTTTAATCCTCGTGAATAATCATCGTACAGTGTCAAGGAGTCTACTGTCTACTGGCGTCATTCATGAATTTTAATTAAACTGCTTGTTGTTTATCATTTCTTGATGCAGCCCGAGGCACGCATATTCATTTTGGATTGGCTTGCATGATATGTCTGGAGAAAGTGTTTACAAATGGACAGATGGTACTGGTTATGGCAAGTATATCTTTTGGAGCTATGGCGAGCCGAACAACGTTCACGGACAGGAAGATTGTGTTACGATGATAAAGCAAAGTGGAAAATGGAATGACAATCACTGTTCTCTAAAAGTACCTTACATTTGTAAATCCAGAACAGGTAAAACAATCAATAGTTTTGTCAGTTCTACAGAATTGGTTCTGCTTGCGTTTCAGTTTTAAAGTCTGTACGTAGTTGGGAGTACTGTTGTATCGTTTTGCTGGACTCAATACCAACTGAAGGCAAAGCTATAATACGAAATTGATCCTCACTGGGAGATACCGCTTTAGTACCGGGCCTTAACGCTAACATACTTATTTCCATTTTCATGTTTTTATTTAGTCGACAATCTTAAGGCAACAGTAATGAAACCTGCAACTAAAGTTGGAGAAGGTCAGTAATAACAAAAATGATGTGTTGTCTTGCAACGGATTGAAGAAGTGTCCTGCGCTTTCTGCCAGTGATTCAAAACCCAGAACTTTGCTCCTCTCATCATCTTCCTAACAATATTATACATTATGAAAACAAGTATTTTCCAAATTTAGGTGATATCTTAAACATTATTAATAAATGCGGCAGTTTATTTAAAAAGTTATATTTTATTTTAGATGGTTACTGCAAACCAGGATGGATTGCAAACGGTCAGTTCTGTTATGAGTTTCATACAGATGACTCGGAATATCGGTCTTGGCTTGATGCCCAGAATGCGTGTGAGGAAGGAAAGAACTCCAGTTCTGCTGGGGAGTTAGTCAGTATAACCAACGAGTAAGTGTACTACATGGCTAAGCAGTTGATGGACACATGATCCTGGACTTTGTGTCTTACCACTATACTATTTTCTAAAAAAATGCATATTAGTGGTAATATTTACAGGAATAAAAGAATTGTAAAGTAAATCAATTCATTATACGTATAATCAGCCATACGCTATGTAGTATTGGCGGAAATATGCAATCTTCAACTACCTTGCTGTTTTGACGTTGTAGCCCAATACAAGAGAAGTTGAACTAATAATGCGGAATTACAGACACAAAGCGAATTTTAGAGTAAAACAAAATAGTAGTGGTCTATGTGTTTTTTCTTATAGGATTGAACAAGCGTTTATTACTTTACATTTAAAGAACGCGAAAGCTCCGCTTTGGGTTGGAATGAATAATCTTCATAGATATAACACATATTTCTGGAGTGACGGTTCTTCACCAGATTACTTCCATTGGAACAAGGGCCAGCCATTGTTCACATCGAGACTTTGTGTTGAAGTATCTCCGTACGAATGGGATGCTGGAAAGTGGTCAACGTCATCTTGTATGAAAAAGAATGGTTACATTTGTAAAACAGGTAATTATACACTAAGCCATTGGCATTGGATCCAGGCACCGGCAATTACAAATAGAATCATTTGAGCTGTTTACTTTTATTGTATAGGACTCATAATCTGATACAACATTTGTTCTCGTAAGAATCAAGGCCACGATAAGTTGAGAATAGACTATGAAAACATTTTTTTTTGTTTACCTAGCTGCTTCGAGTGCTCCACTTCTTGTCAGTCCAACTGCATATCCTACCGCTCCAACAGGTATAACAATTGAAACTTGCGAAGTTTAGTAATACTATTTCAGCGACTAACTAAATGCACCTGAAGCAGCGCATGTCTTACGTGTACGTTTTTATACTTTTAATGTTTGTTGTTTAAAAAGCCAATGAACAACTGTAACGTATATAGCAATAACATGTAAACTCTTTACTTAGACCACACTGCAAACTAGAGTGGCAGAAATCTGTGGAATAGATTGTTTTCTCTTTTCAGACGCTCCATCCTTTAAGTGTTTAAAAGGCTATATCCCGTACGGTGAATCTTGCTACAAGTTTGTAAATTCACTCAAAACGTTTGACAAAGCCAGGGAATTTTGTCAAAAGGAAAATGCTGAGCTGATAAGTGTCGCATCTGAATTTGAACAAGGTTTGATGATATTCTCTACACTAACACATCAATTCAGTTCAGTAATTAATGTGGCTGGGTATTAATAAGCCAAATTTTTAAAAAAAGGGATGTGCATATGTACATTGCTCAAGGCCTTCTTATAAGACGAAAGAATGCTAGCTGTATAGACCTAATTGCGAGTCCTTTATACGAGGTTTTCGCTTGATGATAAATGACTTTGAAGAAAACCATTGCATACTAACTTCAAATGCTTCTACCTTGACAGCTCTACTTGTTTATCTACTGGAAAGAAATCTTGGAAGTGTTTGGATTGGTTTAAGTGGCGAACCGTGGTCTGCTATGAAGTATACGGACCATACTGTTCCGTTGTTTTCTTTTTGGGGACCGGGCCAACCAAACAGTGCTCTTGGTGACCGTATATGTGTTCAAGCGAATGTTACTGGGGTTAATGTAGGTCGCTGGGATGATGTAGACTGCAACACGAAGAATCCATTTATTTGCGAAATCTATCATGGTGAGTTTACTCTCTTATCCTCGGTGTATGTCCTCGTCTCATCTTTGTCTGTATAGAATAGTCATCAACATTGACGATATGTGTTTCGGAGACTTATGGCAAACATAGGCGTAGAGTATTGGGGGGGGGGCTCTGGGGCTCCAGCCCCCGAGAAATCTTACAGTGGGGGCTTATAGCCCCTGTAGAAATCTTACAGAACTTGTTAGTCCAGTTACCGTTGTAGCTAACCCTATTGTCACCGGTTAATTCCAGTAACAATATTAGTCATATAAAACATAAAAAGCTTTTTACAACTGCAGCATCAACATTCCACAAGCAAAACTAATTTATTTCCATTACTCCAATTCTGTCGTGATGTTCCTTTTTGTGCACGCTTGAACGAAGTGTGGCCAGTATAGTAATACACCGGTCTACATCAATTCAATCTCGCAATTATAACAAACGACCACGTGTTTAAAGTTTCAGCCCCCCAAGACAAAACCAAAACTCTACACCTATGATGGCAAAAGCAGAGTAATAGTATTTTATTGATTCGACTTTCGTGTTTCATTTCAGGAGAAGCAGAAGTGACATTAGAAGGTAGGTCAAAAAGAATGGCAAAGAAATAAGTAAAAGGCAAAAGTCAAGTAATGCATGCTCCACCACCTTATGTGTATGCTCTGTGTAAACGCAGAGCACTTATATACAGTATAAGGCGCCATTTGCACAGGCGAGTTTCACTTTCGATGCTTCAAATGCAGGTCTGTTTCTCTTCATAACACTTCGTCCTACAGCTTTCTATTTTGTCCGCCACTTTTATTTGTTTTAGAAAATTCTACTTGTGACCTGACTAATGGTTGGGTGAAGCACCAGAAACATTGCTACAAGTATTACTCGCAGTCGGTCTCGTGGACGCACGCTCGTTTTACTTGTCGAAATGACGGTGGACAATTGATGAGTATCAGAGATGATCAAGAACAGGATTTTGTTATGTTTTATTTCTCTAACATGCCTAAACAATGGGTATGGTTAGGTAAGATACATATTCCTTGTTGTGTAGTCCTGATATTTCACATGACTGCATGGCTGTCGTGTTTCCCAGAGTTTTTGGGACGCTTACATTTTCATGTCCTATACAGTTGGGGTACTTCATCCAAGCCTCATTCTATAAGCTTCAATCTCACTGTTTTGTGTGAAAATAACTTGGAGGTAGACTGCAACGCATTGCGTTTTATTGTCCCAATAGAGTTGTTATCTTATGAAGTGCATTGTATTTTGTTCCAAAATTCGCACTGGACTTGTCTTTCCCACCACCAAACATGTTTGCAAAGTTTCAACAAATTTCATGAGGGGAAAGTAAAGAAAGAAGCGATTAAATACAGCAAAACAGTGCTTAATACACTTTTTAGCTTCCAATGGTTTTGGAAAATCTTGGGTCAAGTAATTTCTCGACCGCATTACCTAAAGTTTTTCTTCGCTATTTATTTGTTTGCTAGGGCTCCATGACCGTAGTTATGAAGCAGGCTATGAGTGGATTGATGGGAGTCCACTTACGTATGTGAATTGGTTGGAAGGTCAACCAAACGACCCTGGTCAGTCCCAGAATTGTGTTCTTATGGACAGCCGAAGTGGTCGTTGGTTAGACTGGAGATGCTATACGTGGCATCCTTTCATCTGTAAGAAGAAACTTGGTATGTAACAACCATTTTGTAGTTATTAGAAATTTAGCAATAACCGATAAGCTCTTTGCATAGTTGGTGTGGTACACTACATAAAATCGTTTTTCCTCAGATGTTTTTTACATTAAATAAATAGTTTATTACGTGAGAGACCGTGATATGAGAATCTACGCGCAATTTTTCTTGTATATACATGTCTATTCTAAATTACTGATTTTCTTATTCTTATTATGCAGAATGCTCGTCCACTTTGCCTTTGAAAACTGAAATGCTAACACTATCGAAATCAATTGCTGCCAATCTTAGTAGGGAGCAAGCCATTTTGGATAAAGCTACTTCTCCCAACTCAGCTTGGTGTCCTAATACTACTTTGACAAAGCAGCCAAATATCACGGTAAAGCTATACAGTGTATATCTATGTCCAAAATTTCTTTCATTGGGCAATCTCAGCTCAGTGGCTTTTCTTCCATTTAGCTCTCATTAACTGTTATAACGCTGGTACCGTAATTACTTTTGACAGGTCGACTTATATCAGGTGGTCCGAATATCATCAATCACTGTGCAAGGACGTGTGTTTGGACGAACAAGAGTGCATCAGTTTGTGAAGTCCTTCATCGTGTACTATACTGCGGATGGATATACTTGGCAAGCGTATTCCAAGAAGGGAATAGCGGTGGTTAGTCAATCGTACTTATCTTTTTCTCCGAATTTGTCTTCTTTCCGATAATTACTTTCGCAAGGGAGGGTTCATCCTTGTTTGTTTGCTTGTTTGTTTGTTTACTTGCTTGCTTCTTTGTCACGTATGATTGAACATGTCTAGAGTCTGAAACAAACACAGTTCCAAACTATTTCTTTTTGCACGAACGCTTTGCAGTATATCATAATATATTAGATGCTCTAGGGTAGTGTCTATCAATCTATACTGGCTTTTTTCCAAACTTATAGAAATTCTTTGGCAACAACGATGGTTCTACTGCAGTCACCAAGATATTCGATCCTCCTATTGTTGCAACAAGCATCGCAGTTTTGCCTACTGTTATAGGCGGCCAGCAACCTTGCATGAAGCTCAGTCTCCAAGGCTGTGATCATGGTAAATATGCATTACATTATAATATCGAGAAATCACTTGTAGAATGGAACTAATTCAGGCGGTTTATTACAGATCACTGGATTGTTTTTACCCGCAAATCCGTAATGATGTAAATAAGTACCGTGTTAAAAGTTGAAGAGTTTTTCTTTCGTACTGTTTAACCATACTGAGTACAGTCTGTATACATGGCATTAAAATTTTAAATTTTGTGTAACTGTAATCAATATCTTTCAGTTTGCCAGTCTCCGCTGGGAGTAAGTAATTGGTGGATTTCAGACAATGCTATTTCTGCTTCATCCGCTCTGTATCCTGACAATGCTCCCGAGAGAGCCAGACCTAAACTTGCCGGGTGGTGTGCTAAGGTATAATTTTGTCAGCCACAGCAATGTACATTAGCTATACTTCATGCTTTCAAACTATTGTAACTTTCCTTTTAAACTTTTTTTGCCATGTGCATGTACATTTAGCTGAATGACGGTAACCAATGGATTCAAGTTAACTTTGGTCGAACTAATTTGGTGACCAAAATAATAACTTATGGCAATACTGACGATAGTTACGTGACAAAATACAAGATCCAGTTCAGTGCTGATGGTTTTGAGTGGGTGTATTATAAACAACATGGCGGTGTGAGGGTAAGGTTTCCTAGCCATATATCTCATAGAAAACATATTTATTATATACTATTAATGCCTTTGCTAATAATTATGGTGGAACTGTTCTGTTTCGGCTGTTCAGAATCAGGGGCTGCAGAACCGGGGGAGCATTGGGGGCAAGTGCCCCCCCCCTACACTTTTTGTATCTGGGGAAAATGTGTGCTTTTCTGCATTAAAAGTGCCCTTTTACATAGAATGGCAATGCCTCGTTTCAGGAACAATTGAACTAAAGAGGTTTTTCATAGATACAAGTGCCCCCCCCTGAGGTAATACGTGCATTGCAGGCAAAAGTAAAAGTATCTTTTCAGACCACTTGCAGTTTTATATGTATTGTACTCACGTGCCCTTTTAGTCAGTGCCCCTCTCCCACTTTTGAAGTGCTTCTGCGGGCCCTGTTCAGAATCTTTTTGACAGTTATGACCATACGAAAACCAGCTATATGTAAGGCAGTCAATAACAATATTGAGATGGTCTAAAGACTCAACGAACAGCGATGATCGTATAATCAGCTGTGGCACGTATGAATGTGTATTGGTGTGTATAGGTCGTGTTCAATCATGTGACTCTGAGACTTAAGATGACGGGCAAGTATGTCAAAAATGGCCGTTAAATACTTTTCAGTCGACTTCAACGATAGTTTAAGACATAAAGGTTTGATCCAAATTGTTGGCTTGCCCGTCATGCGTTAAAATATCACGTGATTACAAACAATATTTTTGATGAGTATTGTTTAGTGATTCAAGCTTCAATTTCTTGAATAAAATTCCACATATATCAAGTTTTCACTGATCATCTCTGTATCCACCGATTTCTCAGTTTAAAGATGTCATTACTGTTTAGACATTCCGGGGTAATTTGCATGCTGCTCATCCAGTGACGCATTCCTTGAGTGATTCTGTTCAAGCGACGTACATTCGAATTATTCCTGTCGCTTGGCAGAAGAGAATTTGTATGAGATTTGAGTTTTATGGTTGTCTTGCAGGTGAGAATTTTCATACATTTCATTCGTTGAAATCAAGTTAGTGTTTGAATACGATACTTAGATAATTTGAACTAAGACAACTTGATCTTTTGGACTGGCTATGCCAATATAAAATCATGGCAGGATAGACAATATGACAAAATTATACTTCAGTGTTTTATAAACCTCTGCGAGTGATAGCCACCCAACCTCTCATCTTCCGAGATGCTTGTAATTTTGAAGACTTGTTGTCGTGAACTTATTAACTTTATTTTTTACCAAACAATTTAGACTGCGATAGACCATTAATTGTAAGAAAAAATAATGGAATCTCCGAGGTGAAACTGTCCTCTCCAGATAAAACATCCGATCCCGATTTCGCTCGCATGGATTCTGCGAAGGCCTGGTGTCCAACTGGAAACAATAAGCCGTATTTAGAGGTAATGAGTTAATCTCCATCAGTTATATGGAGATTAACTTATCTTCTTTTCTAACTGTTTTGCATTGCATTTCGAGAGTTCATTACATGATAACCTTTGTTCGTGTTCCAGCTCCATACTGTTTGCCATTTTATACTCTTGTAATTTTTGTACTAGTATTTTTTTTCACTTGAATAGGTTGATTTTGGCAAGAGAGTTCGATTAAAGCATATCGTTACCAGAGGAAGTCCATCAAATTACGGTGAACCACGTCGTGTTGTTACGTATTCTCTGCAATTCCTAACTCCCAAGAACGTGTGGAAGACGTATATGGCAGACAATTCAGTCAAGGTATACTAATGAGCTATCATTCCTTCATTTGAAACTCCAATTGTGTATCAAACCCACCGGCTCTACTCCACTAGTATGTAAAAAAGCGTCTGCGAAGTAGAGTGCATGTGTAAATACAGGTGTTCAATCAGATTTATACTCGCCTGCCTTTTACTAAATAGACAAAAAGTTCCATTGTCTATGTCTCCATAGCACATTGTTTCTGGCGACATGAAGGATTCTACTTCAGAAAGCAAGTACTCGTTTCCAGCAAGGAAAAAGGACTTCATTGCTCGTAAATTAAGAATACATCCTGAGAAATTTACTGATGCTGGGATTTGCATGAGAGTGGAATTCTTGGGTTGTTTGGCAGGTGAGTTGTTGGTACTCAACACAAAAGACTTTTACTAGTGATTTATCTTCAATTGGAAGCACGGACATGCAGTCATTAAACAACCGTCTTATTGATTCATTTTTGATACTCGTGCATTCATTTCACTAAGGTTCTTTTTTTATTGATTCCTTTAGCAACTGAGATCATACCAACGACGCCGTCTAGAACTCGTTAGTAAAGTGTTTTTATTACATTTATTCCTTTCGCCTTTGGAGTTGCCAGATTTGCTTTATTTACCTAGACTTTCTCTATTTTCGTTTTAGAGAAAATACTGAATGCAATTCTTCGCTTCACTGGCATAGCTTGGGATGATAAATATGACGATCAAAGCTCAAAGGAATACGAAACAGTTTCCAGCAAGATTATCACATCGGTAAGCGATAATTGTCCAGACTCTTTCTTAGACTTGAAAAATTCTGATGTTTTCTTAGTGAGTCGTCGTTTCCATATTTTATTTCAAAGTTTTATAGTATCGAATAACAGCTTCCTTACGTCAGAAGCATTTCATTTTCACGACTCATAGTAAAAACATAGAACGACGATTCATTGATCATATATCCAAACATGTCTTCAATGTTAGATAACTGTTTTGTCAATATTTTGCGTAGGTGACATCTGTTTACGAAGACAATAGTGATAGTCGAGAAGGCGAAGCATTACGAGATGTGAAAGTCAACCAGTTGAGGTACTTCACTTTTCTGCAAATTTTCTATGTAATATCCAAACGTGTTGCCGCCATTTGTATGCTGAGTTAAGTTGAGATTAAATTTAGAATAGCCCAGCTGATAGTTCTTCATTCAATTATTTTGCAATTTTAGGAAAGGAAGCGTTATTGCAGTAATAAAACTGGAATTTAATCCCAGATTTTCGGATGGTGTGAACATATCTAAACCACTCATGGAGGCAATAAAGAGTGGGAAAGTCGGAAATATGGCGGTTGACAGTACTTTTTCCAAAGTTAACACGGGTATGTACGCTTCATTTCAGACTTCCTTTCATGGAGGCTGCGTATTAGACACTGTGTAGTACTATCTTCAGATTGGTACCCAATAGCCCTGAATATAGGCGGTACGCACAGATTCATTACCTTTTTTCAGAAAAGTTGAATTGCAACTGCTGTATATTTTTCTGAACTTTTATGAAATTATGTGTTTTATTATGTATTTATTAAATTCAAATTTATCTTTAGATGACACCGATGTATCTCATATTGCCAGATCAGGTACAAGTTCATAATTATTCCTTGTGCATTTCTCTTCACGTGTACCTATTTGTATGTAATTGTACACACCTATACATTCATGCCAAACCAACTTATAAATATAAAGTTTTTCGTCCTTTTTAACATCAGATATGGAAGTGTCCTACTGCGTCATTCGATGTACAGCAAATTTATTCTTATTTTCAACAAACTTTGTGGAGTCAGTTTCATGCAATATTTTTCCTGTATCTTTGCAGATAGCGGCGGTGTTTCCGCCGGAACAATAGCTGGTGTTGTCGTGGCAGTTTTATTTGTAGCTTTAGTAATTGCTGGTATTGGAATTTATTGGAGAAGAAAGCGAAAGAATGACCTCTATGGCCCTAAACAGTTCAATAATCCCATTCATTATAGCACTGCTAATACGGACGAATTTGATGTCCAGTAAAAATTAGTTTTAGGGTGAAAAATTGGGCCACGTGAGTAGAGAGTGGCTGGTGAGTGGTGACTATACATACCTCATGGAATTGAAATTTTATGTTTTTAAGTTTTGGTAATTTTACACTTTCGTCCATGCTTGCATCACAGTGTACGTCAAAATTATGGAGCTACGCTAACATTATGCCCGGCATAAAATAACCTGCACTTTTATACAATTGATATCGTCCATATACACACACGTTGTCATTGAAACATAACGTTTTTTAATCACTTGTAATGTGGTTCTGTTTTAGTAATTAGATATGTGCTGAGTAGCTTGCAACTCACTCTGAATAAATAAAGCTTTTTAGTATTTGTACTGCAAGTTGCATATTTACTTTTAACCCGGCATTGTTATATTGGTGGTGACATTTCACCGTACACACCATGCGTTGAAATATCTTGCGCACAAACGGTTTTGTGCGGCAGATGTTTTAAAGCGGGGTGTGAAGACTTCTTTTGGTTACCACTGGAGGAAAAAAGTTTTTGTCGTCAGAGTAAACCTGCAACGGTCCTCTTTGTTGTTATCTTTGCCTTTGCCGTGAACCTTTCGAAAATGTAAACTAGAAATTAGTGTTTTGGAGTTTGAAGTTATATTGTGAGACTGCACGAGGATTTTCTATACTTTCAAAGGTTATACAGGGTTTTTAATTTGTGCACCACGTGGCAAACAACTTTTCTTGAACGATTAACTCACTTATTCACCGCTCAATTGAATTGTGGAAACACTAATTAATACGGGAAAATTAGAATTTTTTTCGAGTGGTTCAAGCCACTGTGGTTCAAGCAGTGAAATGGAAATATGTCTGGAACAATTTGTGCTCATTTTGCAGTCCTTTTTAAATATATTTTTTAAAAAAAATCGCATTTTTATATCCAGAAAGTTTGGAACTTAAATCTTGCATTACTTTTGTAAAATGCATGTAAACTTAAAG
>JAODVQ020213083.1:0-13860 GCA_025400075.2 Phenganax stokvisi
ATACATACATACATACATACATACATACATACATACATACATACATACATACAGTTAAATACTGAAAAACATAGTACATAAAGCATTAACTATTTACATGTTCCTTCTTTTCCAGTAAAGTACCATACATTGGTCCCATCATACAAGCTCCATTCAGTGACTATCTGGAGACTCAGAAGATGAAACTGCACAGGAAAGCAGACTCTCCACATGAAATGGTATGCAGGGTCTGCTATACATACATACGTATATATATACCGCGGGGATAGAATTGAAGAATCTCAAAATAAGTTACAATATTTAGTTATTTTTTGTTTCCACAGAGAACTAGTCTGCTATCAAAGATATTCGGTGCATTTCTATTTATCATGATTGTCTACTTTGTCGTGTCCATCATTCATTCGATGGCTCAGAACTTTGTTCGACGGAGAGACGAAGAGGAAATCCAACAAAAACTTGCCTCCTCAAAATCAAGGAAAAATAAATAGCATTATACAATTAGCTGTGATTTCACAGCACCAGTATAAGTATAGTATAACCAGTCACATGTCAACTTGGGCACTGACTTGACTATAGCACATGTATACATATTACTGGAATCATTGTTACCAATATGTTATTATTCTGTGACAGGTAAAGTCTCACACTATCAAAGCATGTCTACAATATCCCTCCTTTATTTATGTGTTCACTGTTATTGTGATAACTGTGTAAAATAATGAAATTTATGTACCACTCAGCAGACCAGCTTTCAAAATGCACCTTGTATAATAATTGTCAGCTGTGATCTACTGTCATCTTTGCTATGTAGGCTCTCTGTATGGCAAGGCTTTGAAATTTACTTGACTCCATACATATAATATACAAATATTATTCAAATTCTTGTGGCAAACACAACACATCACAAACAACATGAGACTGACTGTCTTATTTATTAGGAAGAGGTTCCATTGTCTTGAACAGAGTGACCTGAAATAGAAGATGAGTAGGATCAGTGTTCTGCCCCCACTGAACTTAGTGGTGGTTAAATTACTTGTAGTATGTATATGGGAGTTCTTGTGCTATTAGAGAGATGTGGTAAAATTAGTTCAGTGATAGCAAAGTATCTAGAGTGGTGGTTGAAACCGACCAGCAAAACCATTACATACATATCCTTGCTACATTTTATGCCTAGTATAGCTTGTAGTTATTGGGTTTCTAACTTTGTCAATGAGGTCTTGACCCAGCTGCTGTGTTTCTTGAAGTAGCTTCAGTACATCAGCTAACCATGGCACCTTTGACTTTACCTACATAGTATGGTCACATTGAATTAACAGGTTAATGCATTAAACAACAAAATGGGCATTTTGTTTAATACCACGTCACCCTTTGAGATGAGGCAATCTCCCCTTAGGAGATGCCTTCCTATTAGATGTTCTATGTACATATTTACAATGTTATTTCCAAGAGTAGTGAGTGAGTCTTCTCTACAAGGGACAGCTAGCTCCACAATTGTCTAGGTTCAAGCTAGAGTATAAGCTAATAGCCAATTGGAGACTCATTGACCCAAGTGTCCTAATTAATGCCCAGCAACTCACTTGAAGAATGTTGACAACCTCACACACATTGGCTCCGTACTCACTGCAAGAAAGAAAGGTACTCTCTTTAAAGCTTTAAAAATTTTGATTATGGTGGTATTTATCTCACAATGTGGCGGCAATCCAATGATTGTCTGAGTCAATTGTGCCACCACTGTTTGTACCTCTCTGACCATGTCCCTGACAACATTTAGAACACATCAATGTAATGATAATTATTATATTGGAAAATATATTACTACGACCACAGATTGTACTACGATCTTACCCCTGCACGGAATTTTGCATCTAACATACTAAGTTGACCATATTTACACAATAATAAGATATATAGCCACCAGTGAAGGGATGATAGCTATTGATAGACTGTCCATCTTATTAAAGTATGAAAAATGTTTCAAACTGGGTCACTGGTATATAATGACCTCTCTTAAGGGCTAGTGTCCTCTCTATAGAGGGTCATCTTAGAGGAATTACTGTAGCTTACAGCTGAAGGAGGTCTCTTGGAAGTAGGGGCCACAGTTAGAACAGTGAGTACCAGATAGACTGAACTGATGTGGAAGTGAAGAGCCAGATCTTCGGGCAGCTCTGGCTTCATGTGACTCTGTGAGATATTACCTTACTTTCACTAACAGACACAATACATTTGAAAATTCAAAACCAGTGGCTCTTTTGGACCATCTAGTAGTGAAAGTATTGGTAGAGAGGTGGGTCATAACCAAGGGGAGGTTGGTTCTCTTACTGAAGCTTCCTAAAGACTATCATCAGCAATGTTCTATATATAGGTGAATACTATTCATGCTATTAATGGAAGTGTAGCAGTATTATAAACGCTATAATTAGTTAGCACCAGGGAACAAAACTGCATTCTTTCACTATATCCATCTTTAGTGACACATTTCTAAATTTAGTCATTAAGAACGAGCCATTTATTCGTTTGAATGGCAAATTTTTTCCATGTGTTTATGTTTGCTATTCACTGACTGTTAGTGCACATGCTCAACGTAAGCAGTGGGCATTTTCACAACGCAACGTAGCACAAGCAACCAATGTCGAATATTCTCCTAGTAGACCTTATTCTCAGCAGTGTAGAGATCCTGCACATTAGGCAGCTGAGGAACAATGAGCATCTCCTCGGCAGATCTGAGAGTGGAGCAGAGACTAGTGAAACTCTGGTGGATCTCGTCTGGTGTTCTCAGGTTCTCCCTGTTCCTGAGAATGATGTCAAATTTGTCTCGGGCCAGTTGAAAGAAGTTTGCACAGTCCTGGATCTGACGGAGTTTGACCGCCGCATGCTCCTTGATGAAGGTCTTTAAAGCTTTATTTCCCCTGCCTGGTAACTTTAGAGTAATCTCCTGACGAGAATGAGCAAGTGTATAGTAAAGTCACCAAGACCCAATAGGTCTGCCCCATATTAGCAGTGGTATCTCCAAACAACATTTGTGTCTGAGAGAGAGGTTGTCCTGATCTAGGAGGTCAAATAACACACATATCAGTGTCCCCAGAGGCTCTCTCATTGCACTGTACATAGTAGGTGGATAGATACAGGATTGTTGAAGGGAGGGCATAAGCACTCTCAAAACCGCAAAGTCCAGGGGGTCCCTACTACATTGCATGGCGTCTATGCTTCTCCTATGCCTCTCAATAATGTATTACACTAGACCTGTGTGCCTTGGTCCCCAGGCTAGGTGAAACTACTACTGTACACTTACAGCCTTTAAGATCTTGTCTCCACTGACAGTAGCTAAACAGTAGACACCATCTCCTCTATAATAATATATTACAATTATACATCTTCCACTATACTGGACTAGCAATAATTTCACTTACTGTCTTGGAGAGCTTATGAGAATGGGTTTGTGATCGGCACCTGAGATTTACACATGAGCATAATGACACACTATACTAGTAGCTTAAGCTCACACTACCTAATCCTGGTTGCAAGACAGATGAAAACTTCTCCAGACATTCCTATAGTAAGGAATAATGAATTGGACGGTCTGCTGGCTCACATTTAGTTGGTTAGTTATACCTGAATGCATTTATTGATGGCTTCCACTTTCTGCGGGTACTCATACTCCAACAACCACTGGAACTCTTTCTCCTACAATGAATACCCTTGCCATTAGAGTTTCATGTATAATAATATAGCTATAGCTATTATACATATGATATAGTGCGTAGGAATGAGAACAATAATGCCATATAAATTATAAACCAACCATAGCCTCGATCTCCCTCTGGCGCGCCTCATCCAACTTTTCATCCAACTGTATCCTGTTTGCCAGTCTGGGAACAGCATTTGTTGAAGCAGCCATGATCTTTACCGTCTTTCTCTTTATACCCCTCGTCCTTTGACCTGTACACGCATGCGCGTATTGTGTTTTCTTTGCAAAATAGAGGGCGGGGCTCGAGCTTATGGCGTCCTCTGTGTTAGTTTTGTGTGCAGTTCTCGTCAGTTTAAAGTTGGCTAGCGCTCAGAGTTGCAGATGTAGCGGCTGTGGTACAGACAGGATCATCTGTTCGGCTCGTGGGCTGACGAGCGTTCCTCACGCCAATATCTCCGTTTCTGATCGACTGGTCGCTGAAGTTCTGTAAGATATGGGGCGTTCCTTATTGTTCTTCCTTCACTACGTGTATTCTATAGCGAGCTGGATCGCAATGGAATCACTATATTGTTGGCAGAAGACTTTGCAAACTTCACTTCTCTCAATGAATTGTAATTCATACACTCGTCCCACTACACCGCCTGTAGTAATGGTTTTTTTTCAGGGATGCGTCTAACAACAACATACAAAGATTCGAACCAGGAATATTTTCATATGCACCCCAGCTGAGCATGATGTAAGTTCAAATCTAAAAGTAATCATCATAGATGACTGTTTTACTTATATATAGTAGTATGTTTTTCTCTGTTTTCCCCCTAGAAACCTTGATAGGAACCCATTACTATGTGACTGTCGTTTGCGCTGGCTGCCGAGTTTTCTCAATTCGTCTGGGGTAGCCATAACTGGGGAATGTAGCAGTACTAGCACCAGTTTAACAGACCTTACAGAAGAAGATTTACTGTGTGGTAAGCCGTAATATGTTACATATATATATATAGAGAGTGCCTATTCTAGTTAATGATTGGTTATAATCATAGGGTGTTTTTCACAGATTGTGAAGTTGAGTGTGTGAATGGTGTCTGTGATACAGCTGTTGGTCAGTGTGCCTGTGACAATGGCTACACTGGAGTAAACTGCTCTTCTGGTAATGACCACTAGCTAAGTATGCAGTTTCAATTGGATGATTTTCCATTCAGCTTGCAGTTCTGGGATGTATGGTGAAGGATGTCTAGAAAACTGTAGCTGTGTGAGAGGGAATGAAGCTTCTCCTTGTAATCATGTCACTGGAGCCTGCAACTGTTTGCCTGGCTTTACTGGACTCTACTGTGAAGAAGGTCAGCTATCAGTAATACATACGAGAGGGATTCGTTTGTTAAATCTAGAGTGTCCAACTGGATACTATGGTCAAGATTGTAATGAGGAATGTCAGTGTGAGAATGGAGGAATGTGTCACCCAGTCACTGGTGTCTGTAACTGCACATTGGAGTGGACAGGAGACACCTGTAATATCAGTAAGCATTATATTATAAAACTACCTAATGGAGTCTCAAATTCAATGCTTTATTTGCTAGGTTATTGTAATGATGGAGTGAGAAACAATGATGAGACTGATATCGATTGTGGTAGTACACTTTGTCCACTCTGTCCAGTAGCTCAGGTAAATGCAAACTTATTATTTACCTATCACATGTACAGACAATCCTTCTTCTGTAGGATTGTCGGGACAGTGGTTGTGAAATGGGGCAAGTGTGTGTTGGAGAATACAGACATCCTTCTGGTCTACTCTACCCGTTACTACAACAGCAACTATACCAGTGTGGTGAGCTTAGTACCACTGCACCTCAGATCACTCACTTTTTCCTATAATGTTTCAGCTGATGAAGACTTTCCTGGAGAAGCTATCCTTCAGAAATTTAAAGTAAAACTACATGGTAGTTTCTCTGTAAACTTATACAGCAGCTGTTATTATATATTCAAGTCCCTGTAGTAGAGCTTTAGAATTGTAATGGTCTATCGTGGCTTGATTCATTGATATTCAATAGGATGTTCTTCGTGGAAGAGAAGAAGCACTATCTGATGTAAACCCCAACACTAATCGCTCTATATTGGAAGCCAGCATTCAAAGAGAAATTGAGATCCAATTTGAGGTAGCCCCTCCATAGATTACTCAATGATTTACTTTGCTCTCTGGAATATTCCAGATTGAGGAACTAGAGTTAGTGAGGGTGTCTACGCTAGAACAAGCTAGAGGTGACCCTTTGTACCAGGTAAAGGATGACATACACACTTCCCAAGGATTAAAACAACATTACTTTACAGGCAATTATTCAGTGGAGCAGTGATACTTCATTGTATGATATTGAGAGGAATATGAAGAGAATGATTTCACATATAGACAGTGGACTCTTAAAGGGAACAGTTCTCTTGAATAGAGAGGACAGGAAAGTAATATTAAACATCTAATACATTGCTAAACAATAATTATTTCCACTGTTGAATATTGTTGGTCTTTTGTGATACATGTATACAGTAGTATGCTAAATTTTATTTTGAAGATCACTAAGAGCCTTTCTCTGCAAAAGGGAAATGATATAAATTCTGGTAAATAGTTGATTTATGACATGTAGTGAACCTGGGTGGTAGTAGAGGATTTCTTTTTTCTTCTGGTCGGAGGGTTCCAGTCAGTGCCTTGCTCTGTAAATGGATCTCCTCTCCTTAGTTTACTACCAACCAAAATGAGAATTATTAGAGATACATTGACTGGTATAATGTACCTATTTAGAGAGGGTTCTTGATATGAGAGTGAGAGTGATACACACTTTCTTCTGGGTCGCTGTGAATTCACTGAATAATCTAAGAGAGTTAAATTAGGGGTGATTAATTATAAACCTTTATTTTAAGTACGTACCTAGATTTGCTGCAATTAATGCCTTCTCCAACTGATCCATGGTGGTATCTTGATCACTAATGACAGGGACTCCCCCACTATTCCCATACTGTAACTCTCCAATAGGAGAAATACCATTGCTATCACTTTCAATTGTCTTAGGACTAGCTTCCTTCTCCTTTCTCTCTCTGATGGCAATAGTAGTAGTGGTGGTAGTAGTGGTAGTGGTAGGGTCTCTAGTGGAACTACTAGAATCACTGTAGTCAATCATCTTTGGTGAGAGCTGGATACTGCCACTGTCCCCAGTGGACACTGGAGTGGAAGAGAGCTGAGGTCCGTCTATCACACCAGTCACACTGTGTAGAGGATAGGGTGTCCTCGGGTATATAGTGCATGGCTTTCCCTGATTCGGTGAACTGAAACGCAGCACTTTCTTGCGAGATGGTGGAGACCAGTTGTTAAGATTACCACCACTAGATCCTTTGAGAACACATTGCAATGATGCCTGAACTTCTTGAAGCTTACTCTGTGCCTCCTGTAACAACTGAAACAAATATTTTTTCAAGTAAATTTATCTGTCATAGCTTATATATACTGACCTCTGAAAAGGATCTTCTCTGAGCAGCTTTCTCCAGACTGGCCACCTTTTCCAGAAGGCTCTGACGTTCCTGTTTCAACTGCAGGTTCTCCTGTTGCAGCTTTCTATAGTCTCTCTTCAATTCATCTGCATGCAAGTGGAATTGCTGCACTTTGTGCGCATGCGTGTAATCTCAAGGGGGCGGGGCTACTTGAACTGCGGCGGATGCGCGGACGATGGCTCTAACTCAGCAACAAGTGGAAGCGTTTCAGAGGGATGGCTACCTCCTGTTGGAGGAATTTCTCTCCAGCACCGAGTGTGACGCTCTTCTGAAGCGTACCTACGACATAATACGAGAAGCAGACTTGAGTCAACACCCAAGAGTCACCTTTAGCACGAAGAACCAAGAATCCCAGCACATACAAACCGACTATTTCATCAACAGCGGAGACAAAATCCGCTTCTTCTTCGAGGAAGATGCACTAGACGAGGAAGGAAAACTAAAAGTGCCGATAGAAAAGTCCCTAAACAAGATAGGTCACGCTCTACACGTCTTGGAGCCGCTGTTTCGCGAGGTCGCTATGGGAGAGAGAATGTTGAACTTGGCTCGCTCTCTGGAGCTGAAACAACCCGCCGTCGCTCAAAGTATGGTAATATTCAAACAGCCTCACTTTGGCGGAGTAGTCAATACACATCAAGACTCGACATTTCTTCATACAGAGCCAATGAGACTGTTTGGTGTGTGGATAGCACTAGAAGACGCCGACACCGAGAACGGCTGTCTCTGGTTCGCTCCTGGAAGCCATCGAGATGGAATCACTCGAAGAATGCTCAGAACTGAAAAAGACGGACGTATTCAACTGATATTTGAAGGAGAAGAAAGAAAGATTGACCCCGAGAAATTTATACCGGTCCCGGTCAAGAAGGGAGGATTGGTTTTGATTCACGGGGAGGTGGTGCACAAGAGCGAAGAGAACAAGTCTTCACGTTCACGAAATATCTTTACGTTTCACATGTACGATGCTGGAGTTTCACGTTGGAGCCCTAACAACTGGTTACAACCCACAGAACAAGTGCCATTCCCAAACATGTATTGATGATGGTTTGTGCCTTATATATAATATGTAACATGCTCATTGTACATGATAAAAAACTTACCCAGTGCTGTAGCTAGCTGCCTATTGTTATCCTTGAGTGCTGAGATTTTAGATACGACACTCTCCGTTTGTTCTGTGGCGTAACCAAAGAGAATTACTTGCCGTGAGATACTCACAAATGAAACTCACTCTTGGTGGCTCTAGATGACTTTCCCCTGTTACGGCACTGTAGAAAGTTTGCCATTTTCCACCATGAAACAGGAATATACTTTTAATATTGTATGTACGTATTATACGTATGTAGTACCGTTTCAACAGTAGAGTTCCTTGGAATTTCAGCCATTCTCCCCGCGCTTTCTTTCTGATAAATTGCTGATGATCTCGAATCCGCGCGCGCCCCCTAAATCTGCCGCGCTACATCGTACGCATGTTCAAAAACTAGCTCAGTGGCGCGCGCGCGCAGTGCGAGAGGTCTTATCATAAGCTTTCACAACGCTTTTACACTGCTGTCCAAGACCATCCACATTATAATATTAAAACCCAGGCCATATAGAGTATATTATATCTACTAGAATAGTGTAAAATATCACCAGGCTTAGGCTACATCTGGTCAGCTTCAGAGTGCTCGTTTCAGCTGTCCTTGGACAGCATGATATCACAAAGTTACTTGATCGATTTATATCTACTATCATTGTCACCACAGTAAACTGGTACAATATAGCAACAAAATACAAAGAAGAGAAGGGAGGGAAAAATTGTAGTTGTGCAGTCACTTATAACAATTTTCTTCGTATGACAGCAAATCACAAAACAATCATCTTCTACCAATATCAGTCTACTAACTCGGTCTTGGACCATTATATGACTGCAGAGAGACAGAGAGAATGTATAGCAGTTACTGATTCTATAGCCCTGTTCAATGACAAAGCTTTTAATAGGCATAGAACATCTAGTAAGTGGTATCGTGGTCACTAGTGCACTAAAGTATGTCTGGGCTCAGTAGGCCCAGTAGGTACAGATGATGGGAACCCCGCGAGTTGGGCATGAGAACAGAATGTTGTTGATCTCAGAAGCATGCCACCAAGAGTGATACACCATTTTTTGCTCTCACATCAATCTCCTTCTCCTTAATGCCGTCTCTCAAAAGGTTAAGAGAGGCCATTGTGCCACCTGCCACTTGAGAGGTCTTTCTCTTGACTATATATGTATCTTCCAGGATTTGTTTTCAGAATCTCATAAAATGCTCTTTTCAATTGCCAAAAGCAAGAACTCAAAATCTTTTACATTAAGCATTTAAAGGCAATTGTGAATAATAAACCGAGGATTCCCCCAATAAACCATCAGTTATGTGTCATAATGATGTAATTATACACACCAATGATCTTACCAGAGGTACACAAGAAAACCAAGAAGGGTTGGGTCCTGGCATTAGTTGTATAGTATCGTTACTATCGCCTCCCTTGCTCTCCTGATATAATATACAAAACATGTGGTTTATAATCAAGGATTATTGTAGTTGAGGGTTGTGTCCACTGACCACTTTCTCATAGTAGTTGCAATCTCTGCCCTCCTTTGGGTCGTAGGGAGGAGCAAGTATGTCAATAAAAGCCACTGCTTCCCTGTATAATGTAAACATCATACCATTTATAATTCGGGAGCTTCACAAACAGTTCTTACGAAATAAAAGACCTGAAAAACATTGTACGTAGTTGTGTTCTATATAGTGTAATGCGTTTTATGCAAGAAATGCTTCACCTATGCAGTCATACAGCTGTGTCGGGCCTGTCGGCTCTAGGTGTCCACTACGCTAACTCTCTCACACTATACATTGTGGACTAGTGCCCTGCATTTGTGAATATATCCCCTACAAACCTTATTTTGCCTTCCTTCAGAGGTATATCTATACACGGCTCTATATATATTAGATAGTGTCCCTTGTTGAGAGGTTGTCAACAACTCAGGGTATTTTAATCAGAGGTGCACATTTCACAGTTCAGAGAACTGTTATGTATATAGTGAGACCTGTCTAATCCAGTCACCCTCAGGCCAGCTTCAGTTGGCCTGATTAGACAGATGGCTGCATTATACAGTTATGGAGCTATTGTACAGCTAGCTGTCAGGACTTCAGTTTGTGACCTGAATAAGGAGGTGACCCTACTAGCTCAGGTTTCACTGTATATACTATATTGTGACTCACTCTCCGGCCTGTATTTGATGTATGTTGCCTTGTTCAGGATACAAAACACACGGCTCTGAAGTGGCAGTGAACGTGGCTTGTGACAGAAACCTACTTTGGACAGGTACCCCATGAGTGGGCGTGGTTTGACCTTCAACCTTACTATAAGAGGTCACAGTCATAGAGCTGAATAGGACTTTCCTGGAAAACCAAGAGAGGAGGAAAATGTGTATCCTGCGAAATAATGGCATTTCCTGTAAAAACATTCTTCCACTCTGACCCTTCCATATAACAATAATAATCAGGTGTGTATGTAGGTGGAACTTTTGGTGTTTCACAATTATACACCAGGGAATGGAATTACATAGCTGGTGAGAGACAGAGTACATATGTGGGCAGTGTTTCAAGTAAGATTTACCTAACCCTTTAGTGCGTGTACATATTTGGCATGTGGACTGTAAAATATGGCGCGTATAAGAACACTCTGAGGTATATAGCTATAAGCTTCATGAACAGAAAGGCGCATTAACAGAGAGGCATCCCTATTTATAGCACAGAAGTATAATAATATAGAATCTTGGATTAGAAGTGTGAGTTTAGAGAATTTTCCGTAGTAGAAATGACCTTCTAATAGAGCTTCCACTGTACTATATAGCAAACTATCTTCTTTGTATGTATGTACGTACTTACATAACGCCATACATTCCTGGGTGGTCATGGAATGGCATGACCTTGTGCGGTTTGATGAGAAATATACCGATAGAGAATTCTGGACACTGATAGATCTCCATGCAGGACGACGGAGAGTCCTTCACGTAGGGTCTGTAGTCCCAGGGCTTGTGAGCCACACTGGGTGATAGTTTAAAGTCATCTGGTGCTAGTGTATTAATCTGGTCAAACAGGAAGAGAGAGAAAAAGTTTCTGGATGAGTGTGAGGTTCATCATAAGAGGAGGTTTTTTTATCATATCAAGAGCATAGTTAGTGTATATACCAGTTAATTTTAGAAAAGTTACTAAAGATAGAATCATTGAACAATGAGTACATTGAAATTTCTTTGCACTTAAGACATGTACAGCTACACTCCATTAAGTATACAAGCTAGACATAAACCACAGATTATAAGCAGCAGTCATTGTGTACAGGTCTATGAGGGGAAAACCAAAGCACAGTGAGAGTGCCTTCGAACGATAGGCAAGGGAAGAGAGTGATGGATGGAGAAAGGATAGTCTGACAATAATGGAGCAGGATGTTGAGAATGAAATAGACAAAAGAGGAGTATGTTAAACCGAGGGGGGGCATTCATTACAGATGTAAGAGGAGAAAGAAAGCCCAGAAAGCTACACGCTAAGTACATATATATACTCCAATTCAATACACTAGTAAAACACGTGTATATACGTATTATATACACAATAAGCCATTTGGCAAAGTGACCAGGTCAACAGGGTGCACCGACCATTGGAGTTATGTAACATGACCTCCAATTAACCTCAGAAACACATTCCATTCCCAATAAAGGAGAACGTACCGTAAACATTGCCTTGCGTACAATATCAACACAGCCAAAACATACAATACATACGTAGGTAGCTCAAAGACACTGCAGGCTATTTGTATATACATATACTTTGATAGTTTTCTTAACTTGGTAATAATGGAACCCCCTATATATTAATGGTCATAGTGGATACCTTGATATAAACGGATGAAATTTACGTGCCTTAATCCGTCTCAATCTATGCTATGTACATTCATAGCTCATTCAGAATGGACACCCTGCTATAATGAATATATTCCTATATAGATTCCAAGATGACTGATATATAGATGTTTCACTGCAATAGTCAAATAATAGAGTTGTGGCAAATAATGGACATGGTAAACATGTCTTCCAGTGCTCTTATGTCCTACAATATCAAGAGATAGACTAGTAAAAAATGGTTGGCTATGAGGTCCAACTGTAGGGTGATGTAACATTATATAAGAGAAGAAAATTCCCCTCTGCAGATGCTTCCTCTGGGAAAGTCATGGGGGCCCCATCGAAACTGTTTGAAGTGGGCATCACACATTAAGGATACAGGAATTGGGCTCAATACCAGTGGCACTTTCAAACAGGTAACTAAACCACCTGTCCTAAAGAATACACACATTATCATTTAGCCACACCTGCAATTCTTGGAAGTTGCACAAATTGTGGTAGCTACATAGAGTATCAGTTATATAATCATCCATAGGTCAGGTTTATTCATAGCCACCAGAGATAATTTTTGTAGAGGTGTTAGTCTTTGATAAGTGTATGGCTAAACACACACTGTGCCAAAACAGGTCTATAGTAGCGCTTTCATTATTTGCGTCATCCATGGAAGACCTCTACTTATACTACTAGCTATACTAAATGCACTTGTTTTGCTGTCAAACATTATTGCAGTATTATGCGGCATCTGTTCTCAGCAGCGTTTTGTGCGAGTGACGATACATCAGTATGCAGTGGACGTTCTTCCAAGTCCTACCACGTCTTTTAGTTTCTTCATCTCCTCCGTGAAGGCCGGCTCCACGCCCACTTTGCCGAATGTGGCCTTTGCCTGGCTCACTAGTCGCTGGATCTTGGACGCCATCGGACTTCTGCACCCACTACTCGCGTCTCTCTCCCTCACTGCCGCCTCTCACGCTATGAAGTGATATACATGGACGACCACAACCGCTCTGGAACCGACACACTTTCCTCCAGTCGACTAAAGCTGACAACTTTTTCTCCGACTTGTTTTCATACCCACGGACAGCACGCCCATGCGCTCAATCGACACGCGCACGCGCTTTTATGGCACCCACTTTAAGCGCTCAGAGCGCGTAACTAAATAATAATATCCCATGTAAATTAAACATTATACGCAGTATATAAATGTATTGTATCTAAGGATCATCTCCGAGAGCGGTGAGGAGTCCGAGTGACCTGAGAACAGCTGCTCCATTGTGGAGGACACACACGCGAGGAAATCTGAGCCTGACCAGCTGGCGAGCAAACTGTAGCAGTGCAATAATAACCAAAATAATAACCGAAGACAAAATGTTATATAATCCCGACACAACCATAAGGTGAAATGGTATACTTACAATTCTGATAAAGAATACAGTGGTGGAACCCCACTTACTGGACACACTCCACTTAATGGACACACTTCTGCATTCAAACTCCCAAAACATTCATAATTTTAAAGGAAGTGTGTATATATGTACTATATAGAAGTAGAATGAAATTGGTAGAATGAAATTGCATTCTTTCACTGTATCCCATTGTCCCTGATTAACAATTCTAAATTTAGCCATTATAATGCTACAATCCACCCAGTAAAAGGCTCCAAGTTGATCAGTTGTAGAGAGGTTTCACTGTGCTGTAGCATTCTACCCAAGCTGCTCGTCATCATTCGTAATTACCAATG
>JAODVQ020213190.1:7693-32144 GCA_025400075.2 Phenganax stokvisi
GCTCTGAATGTTCAGCCGATAAATATCTCCATTGAAAGTTAGGAGTAAGAGTTAATTTTGGTACTCTTTTCCAGTTTCCCTCCTCCCTTTGTTGGCCCTGAGTATTCGGTACAGTGGTTACTGGATAGTTTCGCCGATATGTGGTCAGCGTGGTTGGACGATACTTCATTACAGACTGTACGAAAGTAAGCTTGAATACTGTTAGAATTCAATACTATAAGATTCTACTGTCTGATATTCTTTGTTTTCATAATCTAGAGGTGGCTTCTATAGCACTCTGGTGTCACCAGGTTTCAGAATTGTCTCAATTAATAACAACTATTGTCACAAATTAAACTGGTATGAACAGCTTTAGTCTATGATTCATTTCTAAATTTGCCCTTTCATCATATACCTTTTGTTGTTTTCTGTTTTCCCAGGTGGCTGTTGATAAATAACACTGATCCCACTGGGGAACTTCAGTGGTTGATTGATGTCTTACAAAATGCAGAGGACAACGGAGAAAAGGTTAATGTGACATACTCTGCACGAAAGATCTAACGGAGTTATTTAAGGTTCCTAGTCAATAATGTTTCAATTGTCTAGGTGCACATCATAGCTCATATTCCTCCTGGACATGATCTGTGTTACAAATACTGGAGTCGCAATTACTATGAGATCATTAACCGCTATGAGAACACCGTTACTGCTCAGTTCTGTGGTCACACTCACCGAGATCATTTTGAAATATTTTATGATTTAAACGATCATACTCGTCCTGTCAGGTTAGAATACAACGCACGATTTGAATGAACTACTTCGTTTTCATAATTCATTGCTCATATCTGCCTGAATTCATTTGCGACAAGGCAGTAACACTTGTACTGCATTCTTGTTTACAGTGTGATGAATATTGCTCCAAGTTTGACGACAAACAGCGCCTATCAACCAGCTTACAGAATTTATGAAATTGAAGGAGACTTTGAGCATACTTCAAGGGTAAGAAAAAAACCTTGCTTTATGAGACAGATTTGATTCGTTCAATAAAGTTGTAATTTTATTTAAAATAGATTTTCAAGTAAACGTGTAATATATTTTCAGCGTGTTTTGGACCACAAAACGTACAAACTAGATTTGGAGAAATCAAACAGGGATCGCAAAGCTTATTGGGAACTTGAATATAGCGCGAAGGTGAAATACTGGTTTGATTTAACTCTGGTGAGATGATAGCAAAACAGTTGAAATGTTCTGTTTGTTTTTCAGGACGCCTTTGAAATGCGAAGTACGTTTCCCTCTGACTGGAACGATCTCGTCTCAAGGATGGAAAACGATGAAAACTTATTTCAAAAATTTTTCAAGTAAGTTCAGCTGTCTAAACAGAAACTAGCGGGTTTATGGTGACGAGTAACCCGTGTGCAGGCAACTGAGCCACATCAAGCCTGTTCGCGCTGCCTTCTTTGATCTGATCGTTTTCTGTTAGGTTCAAATACCGTTATCCCAAACAAGGGTCATGTGACAAGGATTGCAAGACACGTGAGCTGTGCGCTTTAAAGACTGCAATGTCACGTGACATTACATTCTGTGAGACAACCGCTGACCATGTAATGGTGTGATCGCGGGCACTTGTGATTTCGACCTTGGGTAAAAATTGTGAGACACTTTTCAGTGGGAAGTATAAAACAGTGATTACAAATTATTTATTTAGTTAGTATGGGTTAATGGTTGAATGAATTTGAACATATAAATTACATTTTACAGTAAAATGGGTAATATTAACCTAATAAAATCAATTTTCATTTCATGTTTTCTCAAAAAACTTTGTTTCTTGGAGTGCATTTAAATAAGTCGGTGCTAAATGAATGTTTTCGCATATCCTTGCATAAATAGTTCGTGTCGTGCTGCCGTCTCGGCCAGGAAGCGGTATTTTCATTGATTTCAATAACATCTGTTATCTTGATTTCCACCATTCATGAAGCTTATAGTGATCTAAAGCATCGTAGAATAACTGCCACCAAAGAATATTCATGTCATCTGGACTGAAAGTCAAAGGGAGGAAGATAAAACATACGAAAGAGAATTCAACCTGCTTTTCGTTCTTCGTAATTCATCGGCGATGTTCGGTGAACCACTTCCATTGTCGAACATCAGTGACGATGAATTCCGAGAAATGAAAACTACACTTCACTGATACTATTGACAGCAAAGACTTCTACAATTTCAGGACCCTTCGTCACAAGTAGTATTGTATTATATTGATCAGGTTTTATCCTGTATAAATAAGGCTTTACAAAAGTAATAATTGGCTATTCGACTTACTGCACGGCAGGTCCGGGAAATTCGAATGTTTCTTTCTTTGTCGGAGGTTTTACCATATCCCACGGTTTGGGTGTGACACCATAACCAGCGAAATGATAAGCTGAAAATAACCTTGATTAGTATATAATATAATATTGTACTTAATATATAACATTCTCTATGCTCTCTTTTATTTAAATTGAATATTTTTTGTTGTCTTTGAATATTTCTACCTTTCATAGGATAGAATAGTTTTCTGCGGACATTGTATGAATAAGGAAGAGGACTCCAGCGACCTGACAATGGAATGGGAAAGAGACAGTCAGGTATGAAATACTATTTGTTTTGGGCAAGTTAGTGAGGTGAAATTTTGTACCGTTGAAAGCAAAGTAATACCACATGACGATTTGGTCACTTACACAACCCATAATTCCTGTTAAATCCTAGAAACAGATTTCATAATAAATGAATCTTAAGAATACATTTTTAACGTCCACTACATCTGTACCTTCCATTTATCCAGAAGTTCAGTACGCGTTTTTAATGAGGGTCTGATAAAGAAAAATTGCTCAAGGTTTTTTTGCATTTCTGTTATTTGATTTAATTGAAACATATTTATACCTGAATACAGCTAAACCAGCATTAAAACACGGATCTAACACGCCCTAAAATCAAAGTAATGCGAAATGTGACTGACTAGATAGTGGATTGCAAAGAAAGAAACGTTTGTATGTTGGTATTAGTCTCACTGGTCTTGCACAGTAAACTGCAGAGAGCTCTCCAGGATGATCAAATATCTAAAAAGAAAGAAAGTTTGTGAGAAAAAAGATGATTTCTTTATAAATAAATATTCAAACTAAACGCACTTCACCTCGTCAATATTCGTTAACAGCATATAATCTACATCCACGTATGCAATCTGTAGCAAGAAGAATGAGAGGAAAATATGAGGAACAGAAAGAAAGACTTTCTGTTCAAAAAGTGCAAACTAACTTTGTCAAATTGTGTTAAACTCCAAGCTTGAAATCTAGTATGAGTGCCAGGAATACCTATAAAATAGGAAAACAAAATGTGGTAAGTAGGTATGCTTTTGTCAAATGCAAGAAATATGTCATTACCAGTGTTGGTTTCCTGCATGTTCATCGATCTCTCCATCCAATTACAATCAAGAGACTCAACTTGAAACACTTCGTAGCCAACCTAATATATCGTGGTGGAATTATGTCCCAGTTTTAGGGTTAATTGCGTCTTTCATTAATGCTTATCGTACATGTAATACTAATTGCGATTTCATTAATATTAATAGCTACTTTTATTGATGCTGATTGCGGCTGCATACGTCTTTACCTGTCGCAAAACGCTTATCGTTGAGTTCCTTATATTCGAAGTCACCATTGCGCCTATTGTTCTAGGAATGGAGTGTCACATTAAAAGTACGTGTGCAGTGTATGCGTCACTTTATGTGAAACGCCCTTTGTGCTAATTATTCAAACTCTTAATGCTTGCGTACGTGTAACAAGAAATTTTCTTTATTGAATGTGCAACAGTCACCGCTCCAGGAAGCACATTATCTGAAGACTAAACGAACAAAACATTGTCAAAAAAACTCATTTTAATGTCTGGTAAAAACTTTCTCTAGATTCTCACCAAAGACACAAGCCATAAATACTTTTGGTGTGCTAATTTCTTCCCCTGTTAAGAAACACCATGGTGAAGCATTAAAACTACACTTTAAATCTATTTTGAAGAATGCGTAGTACCTTGCAAATCTCTTGCATATATCTTTTCTGTAGTTGATGGTAACCCCAAACAAGCTTGCAAGAGAAACTATGGTGGGTTATACATTGTATTGTCAGTGGTGCCAGCAGAGGAGAGAGTGGGTGGCCCCCCCCAATGATTTCCATACTTGGTTTTCTTTGGTTTTCTGATTTATCCAAATTTAATGAGAAAAGAGGGGGGGGGGTAAAAATTCAATTTGTCCCGGACTTTCTACAAATTTGCCCCCTCAAAGAGAAATCCTGGCAGCACCAGGTTAGTAATCCAAAAATAAGGGCAGTTATTGGAAAGCAAGTGAACTTGATTTCTTAGGAGTGCACTACCATAGCTTGAGGAATGTCATTGACTGCTTTTTACCTCTGCTTCTTGTCGCATAATATCTTTTTGACGTTGCATGTCTGTGTTTACCAAGTTGATTATAATTTGAAAATAGGAAACAGTGTACGAAAAGAAATGAGGTTGCAAGGTCTTGAAGAGGAGTGCTAATGTTAACAATAGTGCAATGAATTTCATAATTCGATGCCTTTGAATGTACCCAAGTGTCGACATAATGCTCCTGCAATGGAAGAAGCGGGTTAGAGACTGCTTTGCAAAAAGAGGAGGGTGTTTCTATGGGCAAGGCTGAACTAATAAGGTAACTAGATTGCCTGATTGAAATCTGTGGTGTTTTCGTAGCAAAATCATCCTCTTTTGTTTTAGAATAATACAGTTTCACGCAAAATTACGGCTGCAAATTAGTTTGGAAATTTTTGCATAATAGGTCTGCCAGAGGTATGTAACTTTAACACTGCTGGGGTCAGTAAACGGATAAGCTACAGGAAAATAAAATAACTACGGTCTGTCCATTAACTTCGACCTTAGTATAAAATATGTCGAGAAGATTTGTGGCTGAGATAGACAATAGCTATTATTATGATGTACATTTTCGCCTTAATGGCCTTATACATACGAGTCAAAAGCTCATTAATTGAAGTATTTCTGCTATGATTCTCACTATACCTTAGATGAGCTGGAAACACTGTCACGCCATTAGATTTCATTTTCAAGTGTAGGGAATTAAAATTTAATAAAGAGTGACATGGAAATAAGTTGTGTTGAAGTCTGTAATGTACGAGTTGTCACAAAGGCATTCTGTCATCTGGATTTTTGGAATGATAAACTCCCCCTGTCTGAGTAATGACTGTATATTCAGTTACGGGGTATGTGAACAATTTTCAAAATAATTCTGTAAAAGAAATTTGCCGTTATGACGAGTGAGTGGAAACAGATTTGTTTGTCTTTGGCCATTTGCAATGATTTGAAATAACTTTTATACTTTTGTTTTGTTTTGTGTTGTTTTATGTTTTCAAGTTAGTTATGCTTTCAACAGTGCCTTCAAGAACCTTTTCTTATCGTTCTCTTCATGCCAGGTTTGTTGCGCTTTGTTTAAAGAAATAATTTTGAATAAAAAACAATGGCTCTTTAAATTTCTAAGCATTTCTATTTGAGGTCTACTCTAGTCATCTAGTGCACAAACAAGTAGTTACAGTAAGCACTGGAAGAAAAACTCCATTGGTTATAGAGGATTTAAGCATGAGAATATGCGTTGAGTTTTTGTAAAAACCAAATCAATTACTTGTGAGGAAATAGCTTTGTACAATTTATAGGAATTGATGTGATGTTAGGAAGCGAGCATTCATGTTTTCTCATTTCAGGAGTTTCTTGTCCATGCTGATGTATGTCCGATGTCATAAAGTAATCAAGTCTTTTGCTGTGTTTCTTGCATTACTGCTTCTGTTTCGCCTCACAAAACCAAACTATTTCTCGTATGGCATTTCTTATGCAAAAGTAATTTTTTCACTTGTAAACTCAGACATGCAGCGACATAAAGATGTCATTAAACAAGATGCTCAGGTGCTTAAGAATACATTGTAATATTAACTATTGACTGAGTAAATTTAAACTATTGATTGTGTAAAATGACAAAGTAGAGTGTATTGGGGCTCGTAATGGGTCAACAAAAGGCTTTATAGCGAGTTTAGTTAACCCATTAAGATGTGAGGGTCTCCTCTTTGTGAGCAACATAACTAAGCATGTTATAGAGGAAAATCAATAGTATGGTAGCCTTGGATGTCAATGCGTTAATTAGTATTCTGCTCTTTTGTAATTTGGTGATATGATTGACTAATTAGCTAACTGATTAATGAACTTTACAGTTAGTTTGGGATCTTCATCATTTTCAGAAACAGTTTATGGGAGAATGGTGCAAGGTATGTTATGCATAATGCTTTTATTTTTCTACGAAATGAACACTGTGGATAATCTCGCCATCTTATTTACTCTAGAGTAAAGTTCAGAAAGATAAAAGAGTTGCTTGGTTTGTCTCAATGGTAAAAGCTAAGTGTTTCTTATATTGACTTGCAGTAATTTTACTTATAAAATCACTAAGTTTAGTGATTTGAAATATTGTGGTGCATAGTTTCAATTTTACACTATTGTTCATGGATAGGTTTGATTTTGATGCATCAATTAACTTATCAATTTATTAACTTCACCTCTAAATTATATACACATGTAAAGGCTGGGAAACTGCTACAGCAAATAGCCATAATGCAAATGTACATATTTGTATGAAAATGGGAAAAAAACTGCATAGCACATGGAGCCCATTTTGGTAGAACTGCAATTTCATGTAGCTCCCTCTGTTTCTAGTCTGGTAACAGTGTTATTCCTGGAGCCGTGGCAGTTGGACATATTATCAAGAAATTCTCCTGTTATCCGTAGGTGACTTTGGCTTTTCATTGAATAACTCACAGTGCGATTCATGTTTTGCTTGGCATATGAAGAACCAAAATAATTAGAATTAAGATTGTAGACCTACAAGGGTTAAAGCAAAACTTTTGTCAGCCGTATATCCAGAGAGGGCAGATTTGCTACTTGTATTGTGCTGTGAGTTTTTTCTTCCTGTTTTGTAGAAATCTGCTTGCTCTTGTGACGGATACTGTGAGCAAAGAATCCAGAGCTGCTTTGGAGGCAGTACGTTCTTTTCTTTCACACTTTTATATACTTTCATTCAATAATATAATTGTGCTCTATTGATTTTCAAAAGACTGGCTTTATTGTTCATGCTGTTCAGAGTCTCAATTGTAATTGGATGAATAAAAAATTAGGACTTGAAATTACTAATAAAGGTTGGTTTCTCAGTGTTAGTCATTAGTATAGAGTTTCTGTGTTTTTATACTAAACCTGAACAAACTTCTTTGTGTTTTAGCATGCTTTATATTCTGTGCCTGTATGATATCAATTTCCTAGTTTCTTTCTCAAGGAATTCCAGGAACCCATACAAGATTTCATATCTGGAGGTACACACAGTTTGACTTGGTAGGTTTATTTCAGATTTATTAAAATTTTTAAACTTCTGTTAATATTGTTTATTTCTTATCAGATAATTTATGTTGACACTGATTTCTTTCCATTGGTGAATATGGATGAGGTAACACTTTGAATAACACTTCTTTCATGTCATTCAAATTTTCCCACTGATATACTTTTCATACTTCAGCTTTTTGATTCACCTGGAGAATTCTCAGCTGTCTATTGTGACCGTCCTGTAAGTCACCAATACAACTTGGATTACACTTGTGAAAAAATACCTGACTTTGAGGAGTCCATAGCAAAAGATTAATTGAACAAGTCCATCTCAATTGTACTTCTAAGTTTTATTTACAACTTTACTGACAATACCTTGCATTTTTTTGTTTTTAGGGCGTGTTAGATCCGTGTTTTAATGCTGGTCTGGCAGTCTTTAAGTAAGTTTATTGTTTTGCTTCTGTCATGTGAAGTTCTATCTTGTTTTACTAAATGTTTTTTGTTTCTCATTTTTTCATATTGTACATTTCTAGACCAGGTTTGAATACTTATCAAGGTTTGATGGAAAAATGGGAGGTTGGTATTTAATACTGTTTGACACTGCATACCTCTGCCAATGTGTTTTAGTAAATCAAAAGTTTCTCCCTAGACTTACAACTAAATACACTTGTAATTTGGTTTGCTTGACTGTACTCGTCCATCACATTTTTAAGCGAATGGTTAATTGTCATAGTTAAGTACTTAGTGTGATATGTTTCTATTTTCTTGGTTTCAGGAATTGACTCATGTTATTGGTTGTCCTAATGACCAACGCCTTCTTTGGCATTACTTTGCTTTCAATGGTGAGTTGCTGATGTTTCTAACATGAATTTTGAGTAAACTTTCATCCTAATTTTTCTCTTCAAATATGTCAGGAAAATGGAACCCTCTACCCTACTCTTATAATGTAAGAAGAAAGCTCTACTATCCAATGAAAGGTAGCATATTCTTCACCGAAACACGTGAGTTTAGGCCAGACAGAAATATTGCAGTGATGTTTTCTGTTTGCCTTTAGCATATCACTTTGCTGGTTATGGGATAACACCGAAGCCCTGGGAACTCCAAAAACCTCCGACAAGAAAAGAAACAAATGATTTCCCAGGACCCATCATTAAGTGAGATTATTTAGCTACTTCTAGACTAGATAGCTGTAGCAGTTCCAAAGTCTTATTGCTTTTTTTCAAAGAAAGAAAAGACAGGCAAAAATTTGTATAAAAGCAAGTTTGGTAGCGTCGAAGTACAATTCAAATTGGACAATGTTACTGACACTGACACTGCTCTATATGAATATTTTAGGCGGGAGGAAATGGATATACTTTGGTGGAAGTTATTTTACGAAGCTTTAGATGCATATCATTTACATGAGTGGTGGAGGACTTCTCAGTGGTATTCACCAGTGACTGATCGTTAATATCTTTATATGGTCATCTCTGTTGGTCACGTGAGGATGACAAGTGCTCAGCCATGTCTTGGAGAGGGGTACTTGCAGACGCTATCAACTCGGTGTTGTTCGGGCATAAATCAGAGTAATGAATGGCAAGACTTGATTTAAGACAACCATTTCAAAGACTTTTTCCGGCAAGTAAACCTATAGAAAACTCATTGCGAGGATTGAACGTATTGTAGTAATTCCTATTTATTAATGACGTAACGTGAAGTATTTAAAAGTTTTGATTTAACAATGCACATCAGCTTAAATTCCGAATCAGTAAAGGAGATTTGTTGTGTTAAGACGTTGTTCAAACGACGTGGTTTTGTGGTTTTATCGTGGCATCTCTTCTGCTCGAAGGCGATAAACAGGAGTGCGATGAGTATGATTGACTTAGGGGCCCAATCCAGTACACCCAAATCAGAGACAAGCTAAACTGACTGATACTTAATTAAAAAATTTATCAGTTCTAAACTGCTCCTTTGAGAGGCCGACGTATTAGAATAACTTACTTTTATTTGTCTTCCTGCGCGACACTCTGGTCATTTTAAAATATCAGTCGTATTGATCTAATCATTGTCTCTTTTATAAGGCGATTAGTAACGTGCGCGGATACACGCTCTTTTCTAAAGGAGATTAAAGTGTATTCTAGTCACAATTGACCTCAGAACGAGGAACGTGATGAATTGAAAATAGAGATGAAAAACATCTAACCTCTGCAACTACCGTTCTTTGTCCAGGCAGCTTTCTCTCCTGCGCTTTGATTCACTGGCATTGGACAGAAATTGCGTAGAACCAACTGGGAAACAACAAATAGAGTTGGAATACTTATTTCTTTTGGGGAAGGGGAAGTGTTTAGTTAAATGTGTTGGCTTATCCTCTAGTTTTCGCCACTCCTGCTTTGCTCAACGATTTTGACTTTCTGAAGGGAAATTAGTTGAAAAGACTGAATTAACCATATCTGTTATTCACTATACTCAGCAAAAATTAGCATCTTCTGCATAAAGCCGCGCCAGAGGTCTGGATCTTGATTTGCTACGCATGCTCAGTAACAAAAATATCGCGAAAAACAAGATGGCGTGCATTTTTTTAATTAAAAAAATTTCAGTTTTCAAAAAAGAATTCATTCATTTATTATATTTGATTCATAGTCTGGAGTTGTGGAAAAAGCTAGCAAGTAAATGTTGGTTTTCAATGCTACATACAAAGCGGAAAAACGGTGTCATTTTACAAAAAAACAAATTTAATCTGTATTTTTTTAGGTAATGTTGAAGTTTTTGCTTTCTACATTTGAAAGTATCCTGAAAGAGATTCAATCATGGCAAATTGTGGTAAGTTATTGTTTAGTGTAGTATGTATTGAGCTTAAATTCATTTTATCAACATGTGACCAACGAAGTGGCAATCAAACTTAAGCCTACTATATCTTGCTCTCGACAATAGTTCCTTCCGAGGTGGGTCTCCATGAGATTGCAGTTTTTGTAAGAAATGTCTTGTAATTTTTGGCAAAAAAGATTCTTTATGTTCGAATATCGTCTTGTGCTAAAAGTATCTTATGCTTACGTCATCAAAGACGTCACTTTGTATGATAATCGAGGGCATAGTTCCCTGTGGTTCACTCTAGGTCTGTCTCGATGGCAATGGCCTGTCTGTCGTCTCTCCACCATAGAAATATATCTGATTGATCTCCACTCTTGAAGCGATATCAGCGAATATAGTTGCTAGGAGATGATATGACGTGTGAAGAGCGAGTCTTTACATGATCATGCCACCAAAGCTCGTGGCTATTCCTTGTAATTTTGAGAGCGTGTTTTTTTTAGTGTTCGTGAATTACAATACGGGGGAAAAACTGCATTTACCTTGAGAATATAGAATAATTTTTTTCAAAAATTTTTCAAAATAAATATCAAAAACAACCATTTCGACTTTTGTTCATGGAAAAGTAATCGCAATTCTAACTGAGTGCAATTTCTCGTGTTCACATCTTGTGTACGTACTAAATCATGATCGTCATGTTTTGTCTTTGAGAGCAACAGACTGTCAAGAACACAGGAAATTTGTGTTTCTCAATTGATTATATCTTGTCTTGTGTTATGGAAATGATTGCAGCGTCATGGATAAAACACTTGTATTTGCATCTCTATAGATTTGCATATTTCGACTATAAACAGCGCAAGCAACACGCAGAGTTAAGAGCAAATGGATATCAGAAAAAAGCATGCGCGACGTTTTAGTCCAAATATGAGGAATTTAGTTGCTCTGTGATGCGGTAACTTTGAAGAGCTGAGATAAGACCAGTTTCATATTGTGTGCTCTATATTAAATTACTCATGTATGCTAAGACCTGCGACTGCCTGTAATAAAGATCATCTCTGATTAAAATTTGAGCAAGTATTTCTCGTACAATACATCAGAGTCCAAGATATTATTCCTCGGAAGGTTGGTAAGTTTATATTTGAGACCGTTAGTGCGTTATCAATGTGCCTCGGGTAATTGCCTGCGCTATAATCCAGCTTGGTAATTTGGTAAACAAAATTTCTTAGCTTAGTGCAAAGCTATAGAGCTAGTATTATACTCGATTCAAGCGTTTTGTAACTTATATCGAAACTGCTGTAAGATCGATATTACCTGACTGTCAGTATTAATTACTACCCAAGTTGAAGTAGCCGGTTAAACATTGCCGTTTATGTTGTCCTTCGTAAGTCGTCAAATTACATGCATATTGTTTTAGGAAAAAACAGAATTTCTGGCAAAAGTATGAGCTGGATTACAAAACTCTTTTATCGTCAGTATCGAAGGTGCTGCATTCATGAGACATTTTGATGCAAACAATTTTCATTATAATTCTACAATATCGCGTAATGCTTTCATCACGTCTTCAATTTGCCTTTGACAACTCACTGAATATTATTCAAGGCACGAAACCTATTATCTTTTTCCATATTTTACATTTCAAACTTTGCGATGGCGAAATTTCTGTCATTTAATAGTTTCTTTCATATTCTACTTATCACTGATAGCACATGCTCCTAAGTAATAGATTTTTTATTCGGTAAAAAATTTTGATAAATTATTGTTTTGCCATGTATTAATATTGGACCTGTAGGTATCATTTATTGGATGATCAATGATCATGGAATGAGCGATTAGTAATGGAACCTAGACTCATGCAGTAATTTAAAGTTAGCTATTTCACTTGTACTGGTGGCGTCGTTTTTGGTGTGCAGGACACAATGAATTCTAGTCACTCCTTGTTTTTTTCAAGTGATAGGCTGATAGCTGCGACTTTTTAAAGCTACAAAACATCGTGTCCATAAGACGTGCTATTATTAAACATTTCGCCAAGTTTAAACTTCTAAATGCCTACGTTAGTCTTCTTTACTTTGCTGTTAAAGTTAAGCTAAGCCGTTGTAATTCCTTGATTTATTAGCGTGTAAATTATAAACACTTTTCAAGTGCTTGGAGCCGGTTGTCCATATGCCGTAAATCGGTGTAGAAGTCAGACCTCAACAACACTCCTACACATCTTCTAAACTATTAAAATCAAATCTTACGCAATTAAACTGTATTTATCTAAATATGTAATAATTATAGTCAGTTGGAAAACTTTCAATTTCGTTATTCAAGGAATACATAAATATGATTTCTATTTTAGTTATCCACCGTTTAACTAAACGCGCTTCGAAATACCGGCCCCTGGGTATTTATTTTATTGCTCCCCATCGTGAATGACAAGTGTTGATTAAAATAATCCGTTCAATGTTTTATTTTTCCGGTAATATTTTTGCCAGCTTTCCCATCCTCATTCAAAGTTTTAAAACATGCCTCATAACACGCAAATGTGCATAAAGGCTCTTTCAAAGAACGATTGGAAATTCATTACTACACATTTGTCGAATATTTCATTATTGTCACGAGAAATTGATTCGAAGTTGACAGATTCCTAACATTCTCATTTTTCTAGTACTTTGAAATGTTGCTAATCCACTTTATATACTGCTGTGTTGTCTAGGGATCGCTTGTCTTTTGCAGTAGTCTGTCTGCATGCTGTTTTACATTTCTGTTGCACGTGTCTAGCTACTATTTCACCTCCTATGAAAAAAGAGCTTGCCTCAGAAAATGAAAACTATTTGTGATGAATTAAAGTATTGGAGATATTTGAAAGAAAATATCTTGCGCATGACTGGGATGATGCAACCGAGCGAAAAATGCCATGTAATGTTTTGAGTGCGACAGCACTTAGTGCTGTGTTTTGGATTACCCTTGCCATGAATAAGCTCGTGTTTCAGCTAGGCCTTGATCATTTGCTGTGTTCACCAAAGCATTGTGAGTTACATGCGCTTCGTCGTTGCATGATGGGCATGAAACTTGCAGTAGCATTGAGACTTGGGTGCATGGAGTGGGCGAATGGAATGTCTTTCATTTTTGCATGCAAACAACTTAGGCTGTCGTAATTGTCTGCACTTAATGTTTTCAAGTTGAAAAAATGTTGTTTTTTTTCCAGCACGTAATGCAGTCATGATGTAATCAAGCATCCAGGAAACCGCAACGTCATGAAAATGACCATATAATATATGAAAAGAAAGTTGCAAGGTCCGTCTTAGAAATTGTTCACAGAAATCTACAGAAATACAACCCAAAATATCCTGATGAGGTGACCAAAGATGTTCTAAGATATCCAAAGAAATCCACAAAGATTCAAATATATTTTCGAGAGATCCAAGATATTCAAAGACACCCTATAGTATTCAAAGCTATCCAAAGATATCCACAAATATCCAACGAGATCCTCAGATATCCCCAGATAACACGATGAACAATCGGAAACGTATGTACGTGATATGTATGATTGGGATCTTGATTTTCCTGCTGCGTTCATTTCCAAAAATGGATATCTCAACGTGGAGTCTACTGCTGATGAAAGAGGACGAGGCGGACTTTTTGAGAACCTGGGCACGAGTACAGCGAACACAGCTTGATGTTGAAGAATTACTAGGAGCTTGCAAAAAATGCTTGGATAGCGATTGTCACTTGGGAAATGATAGAACTGATGTAGAATTGAGTTATATATCTGGAGAGATAATCCAGCCAAGTGGAGACTTCAGCCGTGTTTTCATCAAGACAAAAACCAAGTCTGGTACATACAGAACAAGCGGAGGTGATGGATGGCAGGTCTATCTCACTGGACCTTCATTCTTTGGTGCTTCTGTTTTTGATCTGGGTAATGGTACCTACGAAGTCGTTTTCTTGCCTGTTGTGCCTGGAAAGTACACACTTTATGCAGACCTTGTCTATACTTCTTGCATTGGAATCAAGAAGCCGCCTGAGATGCAGACCAGTCTAGGTAGCTGTCCTTGGTACCGAGAATAATTTCCTTCTCAGGACGTTCGTATTTAGAAGAAACAAAAAATAACTCGTTCTGCTTTTCTTCATCTTTTTAAAGGCAAAATGACATATGATGTAGAAATTTTAAAAAAGAAAGGAGATTCCCTTCTTCACCGTAAGTATATTTCGCTATGCTGGAAAAATTCTCCTGGTTCTCGCGACCACTTTTTCTTCGAGAAAATCTTGCCAGACTTTGTAGAACTTTTAGACAAAAACCTATTAAAATACTTATAAACACTATGTATGTTTGTAGGTCTTCAATATCATATGAAATTTCGGGATTGTTACGCAACAAGTTCGTTATTTCAGTATCAAAGGTGTTACGGATGTTGTCGAGGGTGTCGTTTTGTTTGGAACGGCTTGGGATCGTGGGAAAATGTTCGTGGCTACATGAAGTGGCGCCCTTATATCAAAATTGATGGTAAATGGCAATCGTAAATATACAAATGTAGTTCTTTTTCTTTTTGTAAAATTTTAGCTAAACTTTTCAAAAACTGTTTCTCGTAGATCGTCCTAAAAAAGTAAAGTATCGTAAACGAGCGATCAGGAAAAACGGAACTTTGTGGTTTTTTGGAGATCCACAGTCTCAAGTTTACAATGCTGTTCAAAGTGGTCCATTGTGCTCGAAGATTTTTCGAAATTGTACTTATTTAATTTTTCTAACTAAACTATGTACTTTCTCTAGCCACATTTCCGTATAATCATCATTGTTCCAACTTACTTTTGCTCGAAAATGTTCTGATAGTTATTTTTGTTTCAGGTGAAAACGCAACTTCATTCTATCCAAAGAAAGACTGGAATGCACTGAGCGGTGCTCATATCACAGAACTTGTTTTACACAGTCTTAAATCCTTGCTAAAATTTTCGTTGAAACAACCTCAGAATGCTCTTATTTTAAACTCTGGTTTCATCAGACATCTACCATATGACAGTTATACCAGTCTTGTAAGCCAAATATCACTGTTGCTGCAAGATACGTTTAATAACACAGCGCATGCGCAAGTTGTATGGAGCACATTAGCTCCTTCACCTGTGGCAAATTCCAGTCTGGTAAGTTTATGTCATGATCTATGGCTATTGTTTGTTAGCTGGTGAATGTTGCAAAGACCAATTCCCAGGGGCCGATTGTTCGAAAGCTGGTAAGCTTAATCCTGGGTTGACGTGTAAATTTTAAAGCAAAGTTTTCATCTGCTTGTTTAAGAACTTGGAAATGTTTTGCTACAAAACTTCATCTGGATCAATAGAAGTCTTGATTTGGACAATTTCAATACAAACAGCTGCACAGAACTATGCAAATCAAAAGAGCAGGATAAATTTTAACCCAGGGTTAACACTAATCAGCTTTTGAACAACTGCACCCAGTGTACTAAGTGTTTTTAAGTTCCACCACATACCCGACTACGACGCATAGTGAAAAGAAGTTAACTCCAATACTGCCGAGTGAAACCCAACTTTTCTTCATTCAATTTTCTAGAGTTATCGTATCTACAATGCTTATGCAAATCGGCAGTTATGCAGAGCCAGTGTTCCAATATTGGATCTGTTTTCTCTGCTTGACAGTCAGCCACGCTTGGACAACAAAAACATATCAAAAACAAATTCTACTTTAGAATCTGTCGAAAGATTATTGATGGATTTCTTTGAGTTAACTGCTGATAAATGGTCATAAATTTATTTGTTTAGATCATTTTTGGTATAAATATTTGTAAATAGATTTTTGTAGTTTTATCTTTTAGTATGTGTACATTACCAATAAGATTTATTTTAAAGATGAGTCCAAACATTTGTATATAATAGCCAGTATGAGCATTAGTAGTACTACGGTTGCCAAGATAGGATGATAAATCTGAACGCACATCCATTTTGATGAGTTTTGTAATAATGTTACTTGATGATGAACAAAATATAAATCATTTGGAGTCAGATTATCTGCTATTCCAATTACATTCGAATACACACATCTATCAAATAATTCCAGCAATTTCGGTACAAAGTTCCATTGTATAAAACCATGTAAACGGACAGGCTTTACACCCAAGTATGATGCTAGGACTCCAATATAAGCATCATCAACTGTGATCATTTTAACCTTGCTACATATTTGGACCATGTCTTGAACAATGCTACTTGATAACACATATAGAGCCCCTTTAGGATACCAAGGATAATTTTTCTGTTTCAAGTCATTCCAACTAACGTAATGACGATGAGTTATGTCTCGAATGATAGTTACTCTATACAACACTCCTGCATATAATGGCTCGTTAGAATCAGGACGTTCATTAATCCAGTTAATCAATAATGGTATATTTATATAAACATCATCATCAGTCTTTAATAAATACTCGTAATTTTGCTTTGATGCCCAATTAAAAGCCATCATTAGTTTTCGTGTAATATTCCTATATGTATCAGGGAAATCACCAATTATAATGTCCCCATACTTTACTGCCTCCAAAACTCGCTGTTTATCAATGAAATTGTTGTTTGTTTTTCCAAGAAAGAATGTAACCTTCCATTTGACATTCTCATCGTTAGCCTTCCCCCAAGTGTCTCGAATAGCCATTCGTTTCCTATAATGTCCTTCGCTGCCTGCAGCTGAGCTAATGAGCACTAGTATAAATAACTTTTCTTTCATTTCAACAGGCTCGATAACTGATGGTACAAAATTTTCTTGACCTTTGATTGTTGGTAGTTTTGACATGTCTACTCTGGTAGGCTCAGCCTGCCAGGTTGGCATATAAAAGTCAACAAAATAAGTGAACAAATAGGTTGCGAGATATACCAGAAAACATAACAAAAATACCAGTAAAAGTGCACGACGATACGAACGAGTCATTACCCGAAGTATGTTAGGCATAACAATAGTATACTTGCTGAGTTTGGTAACCAACGTTAACATAATAAATAATAGACTATGACAACATCAACTTTGATAATATCTATATAAATCTACTTCATATTCTTTTGATTGCAAGATACAGATTGATTTTTTTCGTTTTCTTTGTTGTAGAAATACATCATCTCATAGTGGCGATGCCCTCGTAAGTACCAAAGTTTTTGAAGAAATCTTAAACATTATTTTAGACAATCTCTTTACTGTCACCGTAGGAAAGAAGACTGGGAACTAGAGAGACGTTTAAGGTATAATGATGTATGATCGATATTATTGATGAGGGAGAGATCGACTGATTTCAACGAATGACTGTGAATAGTAATATTCAGGCAGATTCGGGCTGCATATCCTCAAAAGCAGGCTTCCTTTCTTCAACCTTGGACGACGCGCGCCATGGAATCTACGATGGAGTATGAAACGAAAATAGCCGAACAATATCCTTGCAATCTTTCTGGTATGTCCATTAAATTTGTATCTTAAAGACATACACATATACTGAATGAATTTTTTTTGGTCACTGCGTTACGTTTGAATAAAATGCGATATTTTTAAGTGTTTTTCGACGTGTTTTAAAACTAGATGTTGAAGCTGTTGTCCAAGAGCTTGTTGAGAAAAGCTCACAGGAAAACATAGAGATTACGGCCGTTAATGAAGCTTCTGTGCAAGAACAAGTGGAAACTAAGGAAGATAAAACACATGTTGTTGAGAAAACTGGTGAAACAGTGGACGAAAAAACTGTGATTTCAGAAGTTAACGAGCCCAATAGAAGTGAGGAAAAGTCTGAAGTATTGCCAGCGAAGAACGAGTTGGAAAATGCTATCGATGAACAAGAATTGAAATATTGGAATGCAGTGAACGAAAATCCTCAGGATTTTACCAGCTGGACGTATTTACTACAATTTGTTGAACAAGAGGTTAGAAACGTGACTTGTGTAAGGTGTACTCCCCCTGCGTTTGTAGGGCGAAAATTGAAGCGCAGGGGGGTGTGAGCTTTAATATATCATGCAAAAAAACTTACATTATGCTTCTTTTTTGACGATAATGAATCAGGAAGAATTTCACCCCAGTTTTAACACGATAACCTAATGTGTGTGCTTTGCTAGGATAACAACACGAAAAAGAGTTTTGGGAAGAATGGATTTTGTCGTAAAATTGGTTGGATAATTTCTCCAATTTGTCGCATTCGCAGTGAATTACATTGCCATGAATCCATGTTGGTTTAAGCAAATCTCTTGTTGTTTTGTAGAACAAGTTGAACTCGGCAAGAAAGGCATTTGATGCGTTCCTGAGCCGTTATCCATTTTGCTATGGTTACTGGAAGAAATATGCGGATATAGAGAGGAAAAATGGTGAATTGGATCGAGCAAATGAGGTATGTGGCATGACTAGTAAAAAATCTATTTTTAAGGTGGAAGCTTCTCATGTTTCCACTTCTTTTGAGAAAGTTCTCTATAGCTAAATGCTCTTATTTCTATTTATGTTTTGGCTCACTTAAAATTTCTTGTGTGTAGGTGTTTGAAAAGGGAGTGGAGACTATTGCGTTGAGTGTGGATCTATGGGTTCACTATCTCAATTTTACATCACAAATGACGAAAGGGCAATCAAATAGTTCGACAGCTATGAGAGGGTGGGTCCCATAAGCATGTTTTCTGTAAGGTTTTATAAATATTTCATGAAAGAGGCCTCTAACAACTCTACGACACAGATTAGAGACAATGCAGTTATCTGACTTTGGCATGAAACCTGCAAGTTTAGCGTAAGTCCTTTTGTGTGTCTGCCATGTTCCTAGCAAGTACCCTAAACAAAACCTCTCTCCCCCGGATACCACCTAAAAATTAAGTTTGGGGGGGTAGGTACCTATCTTTAGGACACTTGCGAGGAATATGGCAGTCATAGAAATCGACTTACATGATTTGGAGTTAGTCAGATGTCTCAGGGTTCGAATTAGCAGCTCGCAGTTTGCAATATGTGAGTTGTTTTTGACCATTTACAAATTGAAAATTTTATTTTTGGCATTTTTTTGTGAGTCGGTTTTTAGTGAAATGCATTGCTTTCAATCTTTTGTAGGTTTTTTTACCTTTAAAACTCCGAAATCCCTCATGAAATACCACGGAAATGGAACTTCTTAACTTGTGACCAGTGCATGCAACGGCCACTATTTTGTTTTCACTTTTTCAAATCAAGACTTTCTTTAAAATTTCCCAAATTTCCTTGAAAAAAAATTGTGGGTTTGTCTTCTCTTTATCAATTTGAACCCTGGTCTACATTGACTCTAATCTGTGTCTACAGGTTTCCCTGTATTTTTTTAGTTTGTTTGAGCGAGCAATCTATGCTGCTGGAGAAGACTTCAGATCAGACAAACTCTGGGATGCTTATATTGAGTGGGAGAAATCACAGAAACAACTCCAAAATGTTACTGCATTATATGACCGAGTTCTGACCGTGCCAACACAAAACTATAGCAAGCATTGGGCAAAGTGAGTGAAAAAGCTAGCTAGATATTAATCTCGATATTTTTGGCTGATTTATGATTTTCAAGTTTTGTTTCATTTAAATATTTGTTGTAAAACCTATTATAGTTGATTCCTTGGGTGGTACGTTCTGTCGTGCCACATTATAAACAGAATGAGGCGAGAAAACTGCAGTACTACCAGATTGTACTGTACAACTTACAGTGAGCTTTGCATCAGGGTGTAGGTATAAATCCTGAGCTTTCATCGATGCACCATCGTTTTTGTGTATTTTAGCATGATTTCTGACGAACTTTGGGTTTTTTTGTGTTGTTAGGTTTCAGAATCATATAAATACAAACCCTCTTGAAGATACATTGATGCCAGAAGAATTGTTGAAGTTTAAAGCAGAAGTTGGAGCAGCACCGCCTGGTTTTGAGGTGGCCACCACAGCTGAAGCATCGGGTAGGTTTGAGGGACGACTTTCTCTGGCTTTATACTTCTTTGTTGGCAGATCAAAGATTTTTAAACATCAATATTTTTTGTCATTTCTGGCTTTAAGATTATGTTGGAACTGTTATTTACTTTAATAATGACTTAAGCTGACTAGCATTACTTTATAGTGAGAAGTTAAAATTTAAATAAGAAACAGTTTTTAACGGAATGCATTTTGGTAGGAGAAGAGAACACTGCTACTGATGGTACGGCAACTACACAGGAAGCAATGACAGAAGTTGCGAAGGTAGGTAACCGTACTGTCATTAGACTTGAATCTTTCCATAATGTTTATTTTGTTAACATGGATTATATATATGCATTTATTGCAGGCAGAAGATGCTGGAAACATTGAGATTTGCAAGAAAGTGATTGCACAACGTAAAGTGTTGTATGATGCTAATGAAGCTGAAGTGTCTAAGAGGTGGACATTTGAAGAAGGCGTGAAGCGTCCCTATTTCCATGTAAAACCTCTAGAAAAAGTTCAGTTAAAGAACTGGAGGGATTACTTGGATTTTGAAGTAAGCACAGGGAATCATCATCGTGTTGTCATCTTGTTTGAGAGATGTGTTATTGCGTGTGCACTTTATGAAGAGTTCTGGCAAAGATTTGCATCATACATGGAGGTTCATGATCGCGTAGAAAGTTGTCAATATGTCTACCAGAGAGCGTGTTATGTACACTTGCCGAGGAAGCCAGACATTCACCTTGCATGGGCAGCATTTGAGGAAAAACATGGTAAGATTCCTTATGTGGGAGATTTTACATATACGACCAAACTTTTTGTATCTGTTTTGTTGTTCTGTTGTCAGAGCATAACAATCACTCTTTTTTCTAATATTGTTTTAGGCAACCGAGAGAAAGCAAGAGAAATCTTAGAGAGATTGGATATGGCAGTTCCTGGCTTGATTTATGTAAAACTACGTCGAACAAACCTTGAAAGACGAAGCAACGAGATTCCAAAGGCTTGTGCAATATTTGAACAAGCTATTCAAGAGACTTCAGATACACATCTCATGTCTTTTTACTCCATCAAATATGCCAAACTTTTGACCAAGGTATGTTGCTATATTTTATCAATATCTGTCAAAATTTTTAGTGATGTTTATGTTTGTTATATTTTAGATTGCAAAGAATATTGACAAGGCTAGAGAAGTTTTAAAGGCAGCTCTTGAGAAAGATAAAGTATGGCAATCAAATGTTTATTCCTGATAGAAAAACAAGTGTAATGGACTTGTCCTGTAGTAGCCATTCTTTGGCATGTAGCCACATTATTTCTACGTATCCCTGTTTGCCATAGTAAATATGAATGCCATTCCCTAGTGTTTTTTTCTTGGGATTCAAAATCTTGTTTGGAATGATCATCTATACTATCATAAAAATCTATTGTGAGCATGGTTGCAGTAAGTAGTGAAAATATTTTCTCTTTCCAGGATAACAAGAGGCTATATCTACAGTTGCTTGATCTAGAGCTTACAATGGCAGAGACAAATGAAGAGAAAATTGATGAGGTCTTTGATCTGGTGAAGACCAGTGGTTTGTCTGAAAATGTTAAGGAAAGCTTCTCTCAAAGGCATTTAGAGTACTTGGAAGATTTCTCGTGCAACATTGTGAAAATTACTAAGGCCCGAGAAGCACACAACAAGTTGTATAAGTCGAAAACACACTTATCAAATGGGAAAAAGCGTCCGAACGAAGAAGGGTGGGTGTTGCAAAGTTTATTCATACAAGTCAGATAAATGCTTGGTTCGGCAACCTTTAGCTAGTAGTCGTGACTATTCATGTCTTTCTACTCGTTCCCTGTTGCCAAAATTAATGCTGCTTAGACTTTATACTTTTGTTGTCATCTTGATGGCAATGCTGTGAATATGAGCAGCTACAATATATTTTCCACTTTAATCTGTTTAATCCCATGCACTGTATCACTCATCTAATCATTCCAATGCTAAGTTTGTATGTGATTATAGGTCCGACGCTGCTGTAAAAGTTGCTAAAACAGAGGAAACAACAAATACAAGCCATTACAACAACGTCCAGTACGATGCAACCGCAGATTATAGTGCAGCTGCTTATACTAATCCCTCAACATATAATTACAATACTGCACAATGGCCTGGCTATGCGACTGCACAACAGCCAGTAAGTCTGAGAATTTGTGTGGTTTGAAATCACCATAAGTTAGGTTTGTTCCAGTAGAAGCTATTAGAACTTGTAAAGGGAATATAGATCAAGCATTAAGTGTTTTTTGTTTGGCAACCTTTAGCTAGTAGTTGTGGCTATTCATGTCTTTCTACTCGTTCCCTGTTGCCAAAAGAAAAGCTTGCAAGATCTCAATAATTTATTGTGATTTCTTTCTAATAGCAATAATGATCTTGGCAAGCTACAATGTAGAATATATCCTTATCAATTTGTTTAATGCACCATCTCATTCATTTGTACTACCTATCCAGTTTATATCTGAGAAACCTTGTCATGCCTGTTTCAGGGGTACAACTATTCAAACTGGTATCAACAGTATGGCCAAGCGTATGCGCAGTAGTGATAATGGTGTACATAAAGTATTCAACCATGATTCTACAAACAGCAGTAAATGGTCATTGGGTGTGATGAGAAATAATAGTGAAGGTGAGAATTTGTAGCTGTAAAGGTCACAATGATATCAAATATCCTAGCGAACGAGGAACATTTGAACAACGCCACTCATGAACTGTGAGCTTATGACCATACTTTGGCTTGTAAAAATAGTTGGTAGAACCATAAACCCTAGCTTATGTGGTACTTTTGTATGGTAATGTGGCATGCGTATTATATGCGAACCCTGACACTTGTAATTGCATTTCTAAGGCGATTTGAGTTTCTTGTGGAAGCCTGGAAATCTTTGTAGAATACCACTTTAGTGATTGGTGTTGCGTTTTAAACTTTTAGTCTGGTTGTTCTGTCAACTTGGGCATTTATTGAGCAGAAATGTTGCAACGCGATAAGAAATTCATTTTCTTACGCAAATTTTAAAGGCCCAGGAATTAGCATAAAATGCGCGAATAGTTGTGTTCATTTTGCACTACGGCTGCGCAGTGAGGTACTAGCAGAAGTTTCGAATACTTGTTGAACACTCGTTCAAAACTTGTTTGAAACTTGTTTCAACCAGTGTTTTACCAAAACAAACTTGTATACAAAAGCAAACACAGAGCAGTGCGTAGAACAACATCAAAACAATTTAAACGATATTAGCAAGACGTTGTGAATTTGTTGTGCAATTTTCGCCTGAAGAAATTAGTGGAAAGCAGGTATGGTGGACAGGACGTACCGAACAAGAACGTTGGGTATTGGAGCTGCTGGAGTGCCTGATCAATATGCTGATGGAAAAGCTGCCAAAGTTTGGGAATTCTACATTGGAGGCAGTCGAAATCGAACTGAACAATACAGAGAATTTATGTGCGACCTGCTTCGAAAACAAAGCGTGCAAACTGTATGTGATGTCGCTTGTGGAAATGGGTAAGGTGTTTTTTCGTGGGTCGATTGGGCTGCATCGTTCGCTGTGAATTGCAGCACGATTTTCGTATTAGGAGTGTATAAATAAATAGTCTATGTTACAACTATGTCGTTTACTAAAATTTTTATGTTTTTTAGTAATATGTCAAAAATTTGTTCTCTCAAAAGAGCAGAGCTGTCCCATTTTCTGTTTCTAAACTTAAATAGTTTTGAATCTTCTGATTATCACCTGTTGTAAACAGGAAACTAGACATGTAGATATACTAGTATGTAAATTTAGAGGCATCTTTGTAGGCTTGGTTTGGGTGTGTACAATATGACCTTTAGCCTATGAATGAAAATATATCTATAGGTCGGATAGCATCGTGGTGTGTGCATGTTTCGACTTGTTTTGTGAGGTTGTGCAGGGGCTGCTTGTCATTCTGTTAAATATGTAGGTAAGATGCCCCCAAAATATCAAGAAATTTCTTGATAAAACTTCCCAATCTGAGCTTGATACTCTTTGGTGTCATTTCCACACTGTATAAACTGGCTTTCCACCTGATGTTTTATTTTCAGTGTGGATGGTTGTTTTCCTTCTCCAGAAAAAGGAAATTTGGTTGCAACTCCTTCACCAATCATGCTAAGAATAGCTTGATAAAAAAGGAGTATTTTCTTAAAGGTAATGTCTCCTTTAGTACTATAAATTAACTGGTGAAATGGCATTGTGTCCCCACTTGATATATATGAATATTTCTAGTGTTGACTCGATCTTGTTGCTCGAAAATGGTTTCAAAGTGACAAGTTTTGATGCAAGTGACAAAATGCTGAAGTATGCTCTGAAAACGAGATGGGAACGAAGGAAGGAAAAAGCTTTTGATGAATGGGGTAG
>JAODVQ020213296.1:0-13856 GCA_025400075.2 Phenganax stokvisi
GCCAAAACAGCCCTTAACCTGCCGATACAGAACAGCCCTGCATGTAGCCAAAATGCCCCGGCCCTTCTTTCTGTTTTGGCCCTACAGTAGAGCAAAAATGGCTCATTCTTTGAAAAGCCAAAGCGGCCCCCCATGGGCCAACATGGCCCCAGTAGGGCCAAACTGGCTCAATCTTAGAAAAGCCAAAAGGGCCCTATGGGCTACCATGGCCCCAGTAGGGCCAAAATGGCCCTTTTCTTTTTTCTGTGATAGTGTAAGAGTAAACGTATTAGGTCATTGATTCTAGAATGGCTGTTAATATACATCCATAGTAGTATTTTCTCTATTTATAATATGACAAGACGTATATTTTCACTTAATTTTGTCAAAAAAGTTATACTATAAATAGTAAACAACTATATGGGAATTAAGTATACTTCTATTAAATATTTGGTTATAATTTTTGGTTACTTTAAGTGGTTTGTTATAAGCTTTCTTAGTGGGGTGTATTTGTGGTGTCCATGTGCACACCATGTTAAGTACATTGAAACTGCCTCACATGTGGTTATTGCTTTTCAACATGTTTTGAAGTAACATGTGAATCACATGTGACTCACATGTGAGACAACTACATGTGAACCACATGTGAATTAACCACATGTGGGATGTTCCAATTTCACATGTGAATCACATGTTGTTTTCAACATGTGTTTTTTTCAGAAGGGTAATGTTGCACATTCTTCTTTTTGTCATAGACACTAATTTTTGAAAATAAATTTTTTTCATGTCTTGTGTGGATATTAGGCACTTCACGCAACGACGCGACGAAGTTGCACGACGGCATTCATGACAAAGATTTGGAATCATAAATTATGCAACGTCCAGCGTGACGTTCACACTTGTCGTATAAATTACACACACAAGCGGTGCGAAGAACATTGTTTTTATTGATGGATAAGCGGAAAAACGCGGGAAAATTGAACGAGTTATTTCCATTTCTAAATACGGTTTCAATGCACTGACTGTTGATTTTTTATAAATTTTCACTGTCACCAATAAAGGTTGTTTACTAATGAGCACCGTTCCCAAAGGAAGAGACACCTACTTATTGCACATTGTGAAATCTTAGTAGATGATGAACAGCTAGTTACATACACTTCTTTCGGAAAATATCTCAATAGATAGAAAGGCAATCAACTTTTGACAGTATTGCTAATGAAAACAAATAAATTTATTGCTCACTTCAGCAGCTATGACCCTAAAATTCTTTACGTTGACCTGTGGACTTTTGTCGAGCCATGCTCACGTCCTCGACAACAACACGACCGCGTTCGTGAGAAAGTGAAGCAGATGTACACATGCAGAAAGAAAGGTATGACGTCAACTGGTGAAACTCGCTGTCGTGAAGTCCACCCGTCGTCGTTGTATAAAGTGCCTATTGTTTGTTCCGTACTTATATACGTTGAATTTATCAACCTAATCCACCGACTTTATGTGCAAATTAGTTTGGCAGTTCATTGCTTCTTCATTATATAGGTTTTGATTTTTTTTGCAAAAAGTTGCAAAATTGAATTTTTACAGGGGGCAAATTTTTTAGCGTCCACTTTTTAAATTAGTATAAATGGCATCATGATTTAATTTACATATACAGCAGGTGGCTAATTCATATTAGCACCGGATATTAGATGAGAGTGTCAACATTATCAGTATTCGTTTGAGGTATACACCATGTATATTATTATTGCAAAGCTTTCGGTCCGTTAGCCTGGTCCTTCATCAGTTGCACTGACGAAGGTTCGGGTTAACAGACAGACAGCTTTGCAATAATAAATGTACATGGTGTATACCTCAAACGAATACTGATATTGTTGTGTCCCCATGCAGAACTACAAGATATCTTAGTGCCAACCTTGTTAGCTTGTTATCGATTCCTGACAGACAGAAGCCGTCAATCCCATACTACTATATTCACTCCTTTAAGATTTCATTGTCGACTGTGTCGAAAGCAGCATTCATATGTGACAATACCACAGCTACACATTATTGATCGTGAATACCCATAAGAATATCGTTATGAATCTTTAGTGGAGCTGTTCTTGTACTGTGATAGCATTTATATGCCGAGTGGAGAGGTTCTTCAAAGTTATAGTGGGTAAAATGCTCTTTGAGTTGTATAGCAACAGCTTGCTCAATTATTTTTGATAAAAATTTCACATTAAATATCGGTCTAAAATTTGCAGGTTTTTCAGACTCCAAGTTTTTTCTTTTTCAGCTTTGGTTTTAACATAGCTTCTTTAAATTGTGCAGGCATGAACGGAGCTTCAAGTGACTGGTTAATGATGTAAGTAAAAGTGGGTAGTAGTGTCTCTTTGCATCCCTTAAAAAATGCTGCAGGTACAGGGTCAGGCTCATAGGATCCTTTACCTCTTATTTCAACTACCTTTCCTACTTCACGCTCTTTCTCTATTTGGAATTCTCCAAATTCAAGGCAGTGTGTCGGCGTTTCTGCCAGAATCGGGGTTAACAAATGATTCATCAGTGGGTTTGTTTGTCAATTCATTCCGTAAAGCGGCTATCTTATCCATAAAAAAGTCCGTAAAATTATTTACTTGTCCAGTTGTGGATGATGTAGCTAGGTACCGCTTCTCTGGTTCCATGTAATTTATCAACTGTGTTAACTAACACTTTCTGTTTATCTTTATTTTTGGAAATGATGGAGAAGTAATATGCTGTCGTTGTATTTTTTATCATATCATTCACCGTCTAACACTTTTTTCATACATCTTCCTATCAATACACAGTCTACATTTTTGCCAACGACGCTAGAGTCTTCTACGCTCTCTCCTCTCTTGTCTGTTTCCCTCATTGTACATAGGTATACTGACAGACTAAGAGTAATAGTTCTTCGTTTTAAGGGCACATGCTTCTGTCAAGCTTCCTTCAAAGTTTTTTCATATTGGTCGATAATGATGGGTCTTTAAATTTCAGGACTAAAGCTTGGCTTCGTAAGATCTTCATTAAAGCTGTTCATGATTACGATCCAAAGCCTCTGTTGCGGGATTTCGACGCCTTCTGGTGGTTGGTGTCTCTAATTGCAATGAACAGGATATCGACAAATGGTCCAATAACATGAGATCGTGTTTTACAATATTATCCTCTAGTCGATCACCAGTCCTCGTCATCATCAAGTCTAGTGTGTATCCCTTCTTGAGGTTGGATCATTCACATTTTGTTGCAGATTAAACAATGCAAGTATTTTATTGAATTTTATGATCTCCAAACAAGTAGTGTTGTCTACATAGTAAATAAAATCACCTGTTATTAACAAATGGCATGGTAAGATTGTCAGCTTCTCCGTAAGTTTGCTGAGTTCAACCAATAAAAGAGAATTGCTTAATTTATTTTTCTTTCACGGTGGTTGTCTATGGATAATAATCATTCTTATGGCACTATTTGAACATTTCACAATCGTATCTATATATTCGAAAGACATGAAGCTCTTCTGAGGTTGTGTTTTCATCTGAAAGGTCTTCTTTAACAGAACACCAATTCCTCCACCTCCTGAATTTTTCCTAGGAACATGGTGAAAATAGTATTCTTTAGGAGTCAAACTTCAGCAACAGAAAATGCGTCATCATGGTGCAACCATGCATGTTTCAGTTAACGCAAAAATGTCCATGTCATTGTCGACTGTAAAGTCCTTAGGAATGAGTTCTTTCGTGTTTGTTGAACTTGTGTTTAGCAAGGAAAAATTTAATCAGAGAAGAGAAGCGAAATATCCCATAGTTGGTTAATTAGCATAAATTGTTAGGTTTCTTAGCGCAGAAAGGGGATATACAGTTTTGTAAGAGACTTGGTTAGCACAAAAAATGTGCAGCTAAAACCCACGCTGTGTGTTTTCAAGCAAGCTCATTTTTTAGAGTGTAGCGAAATAGTACCAAGAATTACCCCATCCGTGATTAAATTTACTTTTTCTGATATTCATACATTCACCTGCCATAATAAGATGATGTTAAACCGAGAGAAATGTAAAAATATGATTACTAACTTTCGGCGCTATAATGCCACTGAATGGCAACCAATCTTTACCAGTGGCATACAGATTAAATGTGTAACAGATTTAAAGCTAATTCAAGTTATCCTATCTAGCCACCTCACACGGTCATCGCATTGTGACTACATGACTTCTGGAGCATCTAGTGGGGATATTGCGCATACTGTGTCATTAATTGATCAGTGATTCCTCAGTAACTATTGTTAAAATCTCTCAAGCGTTCCGTAGGGACCTGGAAAGTATTCAAAAGCGTACACTGTCAATAATTTATTCATAAAACTTATAAGTATAAGCCTTTTCCAGGTATTAAGCACCTAAGCATTCGTAGGGATTTAACCTGGAAGAAGTTTGTTACAGGTACAAAACAAGCTAAATCACAATACCATCCTTTTCATAAACAATTAGCTACTCGGAACCACAAATTATTTTTTAAGATCTAATAAAAGGGACCAAGCACTAGTAAATCGAACTGATCAATTTAAATTTTCAGGAGGTATAACAGCCAAGTAATTATGTAATATCCTATATCTTTTTTTTTTTTTTTAATTTTTATTTCTATTTCAAACTTGATTTGTACAAGCATCTATACAAGAAAGCAGTATATAGTCAGATTTTTTTACTGCATTTCAATATTACCTGTAGTTCAGTTTTAAACTGCTACAAGTCTTAATCACTAAATATAATAACACTATACTCACCAAAGATAAAAAAGAACAATATACTCACAATATATAAGGTTCCAGCATACAAATTGGATGGATAATAGGTGTTGGTGTACACTTTTGAACTGTTTCTAGGTGGCTACGGTTCAGGGATGTTGGGAAAAACTACCAAGGCATATTCAGCGGCTGATCTGGTAACGGCATGGTATATAGACACAATATCTGCGGTAAATACTCCAGGTTTCTTCAGTTCCCCAGAAGGCATATAATATTATGTGAGATTCTTTATTATCGATAGTAACAATGCAGTGTTCATGTGAGAATTCGAAAACGCTCCCACTTATCTTCTAAAACTTTGAAATCATACCTTAGGTACCCTAATAGTAAAACTGCATAATTATTTCATCCACATAAAAAACTATAAATTTTGTTGTTCAAGGGTTACATAAATCCGATTTCTATTCTGAACTTATAAACAACAGGATCCTAGCCTTTGACTTATGATTTCGTAAAGAATTTTATTAAATGTATGGCGTAATTGAAAGCGTCACTACTTTTTAGTGAATTCTTACACATGTATTTTCTTAGGCTTTGTAAGGTTGACTTGCTAATGTATTTCAATATGTATAAATAATTAATTGAGTGGTAATAATAATAATGATAATAGTCGACCCAAAATTTTAGCGACCAAACAGTCACGGAGATAAGATTTGAATAGCTCATGTCCTAGGAAATACTGATTGGCCTCAACTGAACACGATGCTGTTAGAATTGAGGTATTTATATGAATCGTGTCTAGAGCTCAAAAGCGAATGGTAGTATTCTGTACTAGCAAATAAATTACATTTGGTCTTTGAAATATGCCGAAAAAAAAGAAAACCTGCACGTACTTGCGCAGTTTCGCTTTCTGCTAAAAGCTCTTTGTCAAGGTACAATGCGTTAACATCTGGTTTTGATTGCACTTAAACTACTTCAAATACTAGAAATACTTGTCCATTCGCTATTGTTAGATATTTCATTACACATTTCTAATACATGATCTGTCCATCGACTTTCCGTCTGCTGGGCCGCGTAGAAGTTTGTCAATTAAAAAGGCAAAGAATAGCAGCTCCTCTTGAAGGTAAATGTTCTATTTATCATATAAGCTGCTTTATTTGTTCAAGAGAGCGATTTTGCGGATTCATTTTTTAAACATGTTCATCCACGGCTTCATGTGGATGTATTAAGGATTGACTACATTTTTTAGTGTTGGAAAGTATATTAATATTATATTACTATTCTTGCTTTGGCAATTGCTTTAACAACGGTGTGGTTTACCGGGCATTTCGGCTTCTCTTCGAGGTAGCATTTTCCTATGTGCAAAACAAATCGTTCGAGTTAAAAACTGCAGCATAATTGTCCTGCTTTAGGATCAAAGCAGTGAACTGTACTATACATGGGAAAATAACTTCATTAGCAGAACAATATGATTCGATGAAGCAAATTTGAAGAGCCAAGCTGAGAGCAGCATAATAAATAATTTGTTTTAAAGGACATTTAAGAAGACCAGAATTTTAAAACAGCCAGTTTTTAATAAAAAAATGAAAAAATTCAATTTTTAAGCAAATGAGTAAATGTTAGGACTCCACACTTGGCTTTAGTGTCCTTTGAAGTGTTCTACATCATGTACTGACAAAACGTAGTTGGAGTCACTTGTATTTTTAATATATCGCACAAATTTGATTGTGTAAGAGAAAACTACGCCCTTCACACGAGAATGTACCTTTAAAATACCTCATATCCCTTTATAACTGTTTTTCAAAGATAGTCTTGCTGGCATGTGTCAAGTTCTTAATGTTGCTAAAAAAAATGCTTCCGGTGTATAATTGAACTTTTGTAACTGAAGCTTGTTTTAAGAACACAGACCAATACACATGTCCGAGTATTGGGGGGGGGGGGGGGCGTGGGTCGATATGAAGTGTAAGAGGGGCATAAGTTATGGAAAAAACCTTAATTATGTAATTATTTAGAGTTTTTTTACTGGCCAAAAAGTTTTCATTTACAGTGGCAGTAGGCATGATACGTCATTCGTCATGATGCAAGGTCTAGCAAGCAAACCAAACTACCAAAATGCTTTGCTTTAACATGTGGTTCAATTGGTAATCCTCAAAAGCGCTTCAATGTAAAAGGCATTCGCACTCACCTTTGGATTAATAAGGACGCTCTTCAGTTAGTATATAAAGCTCTTCGACTAGCCCTTTCTTGCCCTTGTGCAAGCAATAATATCTTTTTAAGTTGGTTGCTACATTTTCAAAACATTGGAATCATTTTTGACTAAGTTGGTTTCGATCAGTAAAGGTTTTTAATTGCAAAGTCTTAGAATAACCAGGCTAACAGAAGAAGTTGAACGTATAGAGTCTGTAATACTTTATTCGTTTGGAATGCAAATTGAGCTTCGCGCCCGGCTCCACTGATGGCTAGAAATTTCAGACATGCACCTGCATGGCAGCGGTTTTGTGTTTAAAAATACGATGCAGCTGCCGGCGTTTTTTGCTGCGGAAGTTGGCGGGAGTAAATGAAAGTGAGAGACGAGCGAGAGAATGTGTTTTGAAACTGTCCATTACAAGCAGTAAAATTCATTTTCATCCGTTTTTTTATACATCACTCTCCCAAAGAAAAGAAGGGAAAACCATTAATCAGTAGAAAGGATCATTGAAAGAAGAAAATGATCTCATGTAAGCTTTGATTATATTTTATTTTCTTTCTCCTGTTGTGTTTTATCTTGAAACAACTACTACCCAGGAGTGCAAATGCTTCAGTAATTGTGAGTACCATCTTCATATATTAATCATGTTCACAAAGCGTGAAGAGATCGCTCTCAAAATAAATTATTCATGAGGATCACGAATATATAAATATCACCCCCCAAATTATCAAATATCTTTGCCGTTGACTACATTAACTTGTCATATACCTATTTTGTTCCTTTTCAGCATTTGTAAACTAATTATAACGTGTTGCATTCTTATAGGGCTACTGTGAATATCTAATAAAATGGAAAGACTGGCCATTTCACAGTTGCTCCTGGAAACCATCAGACAATTTAACTCCGTCTTTTTTGAGTTGATTATCTATCTCATATAGTTTGTTTTTTTTAGTATAATTGATAGTAGGATCTGTTGAACAATATATAGATGATTTTACTTACGTCTATGTTTCTTTAATCTGGGAGTTATGAGCAACCATTAAAACCAAATGAGGAAAGATTGGGAAGAGCTTGCTAAAATTTCACTCATGCAGTTACCTTAAGTTTGAGATCAAAGACTTTTGCAACAGCTTATGCAATCATGGAGTTGGATGTGTGACGATACATCATGTTTAGCAAAGGTATATCATCACTACACACGGGTCATATGTTATATGAAAAGGAGGATTTTTTCCAATTTCTTAGCTTGTTTTATAATTGGTATTATACTATGAATGAACAGAGTGAGGGTTTCAAAGTTGACTTTGCAGTTAAGGTGAAACCAGTTTTAACTTGAAGAAACTCTAACTTTGTTTCTTAAAATAATAAATTACAAGAGGCACCACAAATACCACATGAAAAAGTTTCTATTTCTTTTGCAAAAGCAGCTTTCAATCTAAATAACTTATAGCTCTTCATCACATAAATAAAATAAAATTATTTAAAGTTTGCTTAAAATGGTTATGTTGTAATTTAACTTAGACAAGGTCATAGTTTAATAAATTGCAATGTACAGCAAAATACCTCTTGCCCTAACAGCTTGTAGTACATACAATATATAGATATATTTATGATACAGATATCTGTTATATGGTTATGCTGTCATTGGATTTCATAATGTTGTAAAATAGTGTGGCTGCCATGCTCATGTTACCTTCATTGCACTGTAAGCTATACAATAAATATCTTGTAGTCTTGTGACATTTCTAACTTATGTCTTCATGCTCAAATATTTTAAGCGGTTTTTAAGCTCTGCGATAGTAAGAACAGATTGTTCCTCAACATCTTCTGCCTGTGGAGTCTGATTCGAAACTCGTGTACGTTTGCTTCGACTTCCTCAGATGTTTACCAGTAGTCCTCAGCTTTTTTCTTATGGTCTTGGTGTCCTTCCTACATTGCTCAAATGCCTTAGCCTTTCTTTAGCCAACAGGACGTCTTTCACAGCACCCCGCTTGTTGGATTTTGTAAGTGAACTCTTCTACAATCGCCGCTAGGTTTCTCGACTACTATTGATGTAAAAGCTGCAGTCACTTTTTCTTTTGGAAAACCCAGCTCTATTTTAATTGATAATACAATCACTTATAATATGTACTGACATGACATATACTGTACCATGTCCAAAAAAATGTCGTATACCTTGACAAATTCTCATTAATATTAGTGCATGATAAACCATTGCTTGCATGTATCCCGTGATGTTTACTTTGCCATAACCCTCTAGCTTTCCACTCAAGGATAAGAGCAGTGTAACCCCACCTTGTACCTACAGTAGCATTATTGAAAATAAATATTAGAATGCTGCAGATAACCTGTAATGCGCCTCACTAATTTTCTATTGCCAGAATATTCTACATATCATTGGGGGAGCTCTGGGGTATAGGCACAATGTGCACCAGGGTACCTTACCTCTTTTTTCTTTGACTTGACTTGTCGAAGGGAAAGCTCTGTAGATTAATGGGTTAAAAAATTTAAATTAAAGGTAACCTCTTACCAACTCCTACATGCAGTCTACCTGCCAAGCCACTAATGCTAACCTACCGATATAAATAGACCTGATTAGCTACCTTAGAAAAATACATGGCAACATCTGCTTCTGTAAAACTCTGTTTCTGTATATAATCCTTGTAGGTTAAAATCTTGTTGAACAATATCCATTACAGTAAGGCCTTCCTTTCACAAGGATTCAGCTTCGTTACTTATGTTTTCTAATTTTTTGTTCAAAGACATGATGCACAACGAGATGCAATGCAATCCAATGTCCTGTACCAGCTATTCCAGCTGTTGCTGTAATACTAGATGATAATTTTTCCTGAAGACTGAACTTATGCCAAACTATTTGATTGGTCATAGTGACAATTTCACTTAATTGTTACGGAACTAACATTCAAAAACAAGCAATTAGTACTGATTATAGCTACCTTCAAAATTATAATAACGACAGATATTGTTGAACTGCCAATAACACCATATAATTTTATTTCGAACACAGAAGTTTCGATATAACATTGCTTTATTCTTCAAAATACTTGCAATTACAGCTATTTATAGACAAAACAATAAATAACCATATAAAGTAACTAACACCCAGTCTCCCGAGAGCGACCTCAGTTCTTCATCAGCTCGCTTTAGATACAGCAGCGAAAAAATTCGCTCTGCTAATTTTGAAATATCATGGAGAATCATTCAACTAGTGAAGGACAAAATACTTCTGGCACAATGCCAGAAAAAACTGTGGCCCCCTCTCAATCAGAGGGCAAAAACCATTCTCGAGTTAAACCCTCGAAGAGAAAAAGAGAACGCTCAGCTGCAAAAACAAGCCCTAAGTCGGCTCACAAATCGAGGAAACGTAAACGTTCAAAATTTCACCGGGACTCCTCGTCGAGTGAAAGTGAATCAACCTCGTCAAGTTCATCTTCCTCATCTGAGAGTGATAGCCCTACTTCTGAGTCTGTGACAAACTCCACCTTGAACGAGACAAGGTCACAAAACGAACTACCAGTCTAGGTTGTAGCATTTGCTACCGAAGCGGTTGCCACGGGCCTTTCTAAATCTACCCGTAAGAATGTCTTGAAAGAGACTTCTGTCCCTCTTCATATCGACTTACAGCCGAAACGAGTGGACAGTTTCATTAAAAAATACCTTAGACAAAAGGGTACAAATTTCAATCCTTTGATGGACCGCCGCCACCTGAACCTTGCTGGTCGTGTTCTTGACCCCTTAGGCCCTCTTTGCCGTCTTTGGGCCTTAGCATCCAAAGCCGAGAGCGAAGATTGTGACCTACCACCCGCTACCATCATTGACATGGTAAAACGAGTAATCTCACTCGTTGGGAATGCATCTTTTTGCGCCACTTCGGATCGTCGTAAAGGCCTTCTCGCAAAATTGGCGCCAGAATGTCTCGACCTGTTAGACGACAAGACTTTGTTTACGCGAGGCCATAACGGTTTGTTTGGCAAAAAGTTTAAGAAAAACCTTCTAAAGGACTTGAAACTTTCTAAAGAAATCGACAATTTGATGCCTCGCAAACGTCAGTCCTCCTTTTCACAGCTGAAAAGTCGTTTTCAACCAAGCCAGCCTTTTTGGTCGCAGCCCGGGCTTCCGAAGCAACCAACACAACTCCTTTCCACGCTGGGAAAACAAAACACGCAAAACTCCACAGTTTGCACCGAAACCAAACCCAAACAACTGACACAAACAGGTACGCCACTAAATCCAATTGCAGTTTCTCCTCGTTTGCAAATAAATTTTCACACTCGGCTGTCCGGGGTGAATGTTCCACTCGGCGGAAGGTTGCGCCATTTCCACCAAAACTGGAGCATGATAACAAGCGATCCATATATTTTGAAAATAGTAAAAGGTTACAAGCTAGACCTTATAGACACTCCTTTTCAACTAAAACCGCCCAAACCGCTATCTTTTTCCAAAACCGAAATCGCGCTTCTAGACGCCGAGATTCGCGATTTACGCACCAAAAATGCCGTACGAGTGGTTCATCCCACACACGGACAGTTCATAAGTACGCTGCTTGCCGTTCCCAAAAAAGACGGCAAGACCAGGCCTGTAATAAATCTCAAAGAAGTGAATCAGTTTCTGAGTTATCGCCATTTCAAAGTGGAGGGCATTCACTTACTTCGAGATCTGTTACAGCAAAACGATTGGTTTGGGAAAATAGACCTGAAAGACGCCTACTTTGTAGTCCCCATATGGGAAAATCACCAGAAATTCCTGCGATTCCTTTGGAAAGGGTCTCTAATGGAGTTTGCATGCCTGCCATTCGGTCTAGCATCGGCACCCAGGATATTTACCAAACTAATGAAACCAGTAGTCGCTTTTCTTCGCCGATCGGACATTCGTCTAATAATTTACTTGGACGATATTTTGTTCATGAATCAAACACCTACGGGGCTTCGCAAGGACATCTCGACTGTGCTTCACTTGTTAGAAAACCTAGGTTTTGTAATAAACACCACCAAGTCTCAGTTGAATGCAACTCAGACCCTCGAGTTTTTGGGGTTTCTGGTGAATACCAAAGACATGACCCTTGTTCTTCCCCAAAAGAAAGTGACGGCATACAAAAATCTCTGCACCCACACTTTGTCTCAGACAGTTGTTACTGTTCGAGACATAGCTCAATTAATAGGAAATTTGACCGCATCAATACAGGCTATCTTCCCAGCCCCGCTTCATTATCGACAGTTACAGAGCTTGAAAAACAAAGCCCTTCAATCAGGGGGGAAGTACGACACACAAATCAGCCTCACTCAGGCATGCAGGGAGGAACTTCTTTGGTGGGTAGCACATCTGGATGCCTGGAATGGCTGGGCAATATTAACACCCCAACCAGACCTAGTGATAGAGACGGACGCATCAAAACAGGGTTGGGGAGCAGTTTGTCAGAACACCAGAACAGGGGGCCTTTGGTCCCAAAACGAACGCCTCCTACACATCAACTGCCTGGAACTACTAGCAGGGGCGTTTGCAGTAAAATGTTTCACCAAGAACCAGATCTGCTAGCATGTTCGACTCAAAATGGACAATACCACTGCCATAGCCTACTTAAACAAACTAGGAGGAACTCATTCCTTAGTACTATCCAACCTTGTGGCAGATCTTTGGACCTGGGCCCTCAACAGAGGCATGATACTCAGTGCCGAACATCTGCCAGGGAGATGGAATGTTCAAGCAGATCTGGAGTCGAGACAATAACGCGACTCCAGCGATTGGCCCCTAAAACCATCTCTATTTCTTGCCCTAATGAAGATACGGGGCCCTTGCCAAATAGACCTGTTTGCCAACAGGCTGAATGCCCAACTTCCAGACTTTTTCAGCTGGAGGCCAGACCCACAGGGGCTAGCTTCCGATGCATTTCAACAGATTTGGAACACAGGGAGACACTATATGCCTTCCCTTCATTTTGTCTGATCATGAAAACCCTAGCCAAGTTGAGGGAAGAAGGGGGCAATCTCATACTGATTACACCAGTTTGGCCAACTCAACCCTGGTATCCAGTTCTACTAGACATGTCAATAGCTCCACCTGTGCTTCTTCCCCAGGCTGCCAACCTTTTGACCAACCCAGTAGGGAAAATACATCCCCTAATACAGAACAAATCTCTATTTCTGGCCACATGGCATGTATCCAACAATCTGCCTCAGCAAGAGGCATATCAGACAGGGCTTCCAAATTCATTTTGGCATCTTGGCAACCAGGCACAAATGCAGTTTACAATTAAGCCTGGTTTAAATGGAGTAGCTGGTGTAAGGAAAGGGAAGCTGATCCACTTTGCCCCACTTTGGGAAATATAACTGATTTCTTGTCAGATAGTTTTGGTATAGGATTACAGTATAGGACTATCAACACCTATCGTTCAGCCTTGTCTAGTGTAATACCCCCTATAGAGGGTTCCCCTGTTGGGCAACACCCCCTTGTTGTACGGCTTATGAAAGGGATCCAAAATTCTAGACCTGCTTTGCCTCGTTACCAGCACTGTTGGGACATTAACAAAGTTCTAGAGTATGTGAACTCCTTACCGGCCAATGAGGACTTGGCACTAAGCGTGCTGACAAAGAAGCTGGCAACCCTGATGGCCATCACAGCCCCTAAGCGCTCATCAGAATTAGCTCTTCTAGACTTGAATTTGGCTAAAACACTTCCAAAAGGCATCACCTTTAGTCTTCCAGGCATGACTAAAACCTCTTCTGACATTCGTACTGTATTCTTTGCGAGTTTTCCTGACAATAGTGCAGTTTGTGTTACTACCACTCTTAAAGCATATCTAGGTCGAACAAAACAAGCAAGGGCACACCTGTCACTGAAACCTGGGGCCTCAAACCCACTCTTTCTCTCTTATCACCGCCCATATAAACCTGTCAAGTCCTGCTCCATTTTTAAGGCACACTCGACTCGATCTGCGTCCACAACTAAAGCCAAGAATAAG
>JAODVQ020213503.1:0-13847 GCA_025400075.2 Phenganax stokvisi
TTATCTACGTAAATTACCCACGCGTGGGTATCTGGGCCCTAAAGAGTTAAAGGATTCTTGAAAATCTGCCCCATACAAAAGGGACATCTTTGTCAGAGCATAGAGTAGGCCTCCAACACTAGAGAACCCTGGAACTAATCTTCGACAAGAAAGGATAGTAATGACTTGATATCAGTTGGTGTTAGGTAGTTTTGAACAGCAATGGTTTTGTGGGAGTCAGCCGAGTCCCTTGCTTAGACACCACATGGTCAAGATAGAGGACACTCTTCTGCGTAACTTTGCATTTACTAGGCTTGGGTCGCAAGCCAGCTTGCCTTTACTGCTGTAGCATTGCCTCAAAATTCCGGTTACGCTCTTCCTATTACAATCCGATAACAGGTACATCATCTACAAGTGAATGAAAAATTCTCCAAATTTAAAAATATGACATATAGGGATTTCTCAAAAAGGAGAGGAGACAGGATAGGGATTTTACTGTGCATCTTGCATCACACATCCCCGTATTTGTCTCAATATGTATTAATATTTATCTAGTAAGGCATATAAATCCTACGAGAAAAAATAGGTAATGTGTGATCCCAGCTTCGTGTGTCCCTTGTGAAATCCCAGCATAGCCCATGCTGTAAATTATCTCAAATCCTGAGCGAACTTATCCACACTCTTGGTAGTGCCCTGTTTTTGATCATGGAAAAGGAAATGCTGAGGCTGAATAGCTGTAAGCTGTACCAGTGTGAAACGTTTTTAAGTTCTGATACCAAGAAATGGTAAGCAGTAGTCGAGTATACGAGTTTATAGTGGTGGTCATCCCATCGTGCCAGCTGAACCACTGCCTCAAAATGTTTCCACCAGTCACAAAAGGTTACTTCATCCTGCAAGTATATAGTCCTCCACCAGTTCCTTCGACTAGTCCATGGCTGACAGTATTGGCAGGTAATCCTCCACCATATCCTCCTACATGTCCATGACTGAAACTGCAGCCATGTAGTCCTCCAAAGTTCCTAGGCTGTGATACAGGCTTAGTCTCTGTATTTATATCACTCTGTTATGAAGTGTAAATGAATGCGTGTCATTGCGGCACAGATTTGTATCAGATGCTCTTAAGGAGGACAACCTGGAAAGAATGGATAAAGTATGAAAATGTTCCTTACCTTGATGCTCCAGGTAATCTGATTTTCATGTTAAACATTGATTGGTTCCAGCCATTCACTCATGTTCAGTATAGTGTAGGTGTATTATATTTAGTGATTAAGAACCTACCTCGATCACTTCACTTTAGACCTGAATATATCATTATAGTTACTAACATCCCTGGTCCCAAGGAGCCAAGCCACAGCGATCTAAACCCTTATTTATCTTGTATGATTGATGACCTTCTACAGCTTTGGGAGGGTGTAATGATGAAAACCCTCACACTGTTTATTTCCCAACAGATTAATAAAGTTCTGATTTACCAGCTACTCGGAAAATTTGTGGATTTTATGCTGTTAATGCACTCTATGGCTTTTCTAAATGTCTGAAGAAATTCCAGAGTATTAACTTGCAAAGCAATTTTTTTGGCTACGATAGGAGCGGCAGATGCACTTACACAGTTGCCATCGCCATCCTCGGTCAATGATATCAGACTGCAAGAAGAAGCAGAAGCAGCTATGGAACATGCAGTAACAACACTCCCAGGAGGAGAGACGGAAGAACAAGAAGCTAAAGATAAAACCTGCGCACAAGTAATAAAACAGTAAAGAGAAGGATGGAGCAATGAGGAACAAGCCCATCACCCAGATATACGGCCATATTGGAAGGCCAGAGGAAAATTAACAATCGACAAGAAGAGATTACTATTACATGGAAAACGAATGGTTGTACCACAAGCCCTCCAAAGAAGAACCCTGGAAAAGATCCACCTATAGGACACCAAGAAGTCCAGAGATGCCTGGAGCGTGCAAAGACATCAGTCTGGTGGCCAGGTATACTCAAGGTAGTGGAGAACATGATGAAATAATGCAAAACCTGTGCAAAGAAGTCTTCACCAAAAAGGCAGCACTAATGATTGCTAGTGAACTCCCAGACTACCCATGGCAAAAGGTCGGTACAGGCCTCTTCCAATTCTAGGCAGTCAACTATCTGCTTCTAGTTGACTACTTCTCCTGCTACCCAGAGGTCTACAAACTAAAGACAACACATAGCAGAGAACTTATCAAAGTTATGAAGACAGTTTTCACAAGGTTCGGAATACCACAAATCGTCCTTAGTGACAATTGAACACAGTGCACCTCACAAGAATTCAGAGACTTTGAGGAAAACTATGGATTTAAACATATCACTATTAGTCCGCTGTATCCTCAGAGCAATGGGCACGCAGAGAGAACGGTAAAGACAATCAAGAGACTCGTTAGTCTGTCAGACGACCTGGAGATGTCTTTACTCACATATAGGTCAACCTTATTCCTCTGGTGGTCTCTCACCGGCAGAACTGATGGGAAGACGCCTCCAATCAAATATTCCCTGCAATGCGGCCAGCTAGCACCCAAATGGGGACTATCTTGTGAAATTCAAGAAAGACAACAATTAATTTAAAGAACTGCAGAAGAGACACTTTGATCATCAACACAGAGCCAGAGAATCACAAGATGTATGGATCAAGACAGGCCAACAAGAGGCAGGCCAACAAGAGGCAACAAGCGCATACTCAGGAGAGGAACCAACAACACCTTGTTGTTCAGCTAGGTCAACGTACAGCTCAACCAACTACTAATCTAGAGCAGCCAAGACAAAGAGAACTAATCCAGACTCGATCAAAGACAGGGACAAGAATCAAACCTCCTGACAGGGTGTAAGACCATCCCGGGAAACGGAGATGTGGAGTGATTACATTATCACAACACATGGTTCTACTAGCACCACATTCATGGACAGACTACATATTCATCTATTCACCATGCATTAGCACTAGTATAGGAAACATACCAATAGGTTAGGAAACATTCACACGTATAGAACTATCACTTAGTATACCATTCATCCCCTTCCTCTTTCCTCTTTTGTTATACACCATTTTCTACCACTAGCTAGGGTTTAAATATCCGTGTGTGCTGTACCAAAAGTTAGCCACGGAAAGAATACTATTTGGGCAAGTCAATAATGCTACAGTAACAGCTGGACTAAAGACGCTAAAATTTATGGACCCCAACTCGTCATAATTTTTAAAACGATAAATTTAATGGACGCCATATTTTCAGGATTTACAATATTTCACCACCACCCTTTTTGAATTATGTCAGGATAAGTCCACACCCACACAATTAATCTACCGCTGCTCTACCGGAGTGTAATTTGGTACAAATGAAAACGCAAGCACAGCTGAAAAAGAAGATAGACCTCAAAAAAGGCTGCAACAATATTTTATATTGCACCTAATTGGCACTTGCGTATCATGTGATATGTAATCAAGCTCTGCTCGCAAATAATATGCTATCAAAATGCCGATTGCAGTAACTGTGCTGTGCTCACGCCACTGGTTGGCTCATGAATTTATTCATTGTTTCCTTTAAAAAATGAGCCGACTTTGAATCCACAAAACTTAGGATTGGAACCGAATATGAATATGCAGTCCATTCAAGCATCTTAAGCAGACTTTGGTCTTCACTGAGTTCTTCATTTGGCTCATATGTGTTTATGTACGCTGGAGTTATGGTTGAGTTAGCGTAAGCTCTTTATTTGAGGTAGGCGATGAGTTCTGTTATGATCATAACAGTTAGTAGACAAAAAACCTAACTAGATGGTGTATTATAGGGCAAAATGCATAGACTAAGAGCCAGAGACACCACAGTTGCAATGAGGCAGTGTCTCTTTCTCTGGCAAAAGAGAAACAGTGGAAAACAGGAAATTGCCAGGGGCAATGGAAAAATTACCCTGACTTTTTTTAAGTTCTTGTATAGGTGTGTGACGTGAGCTCTTACAGATGAGTAAAGATTGATTTTGTTAGCTTAAGTAAAAAAACATATAGGTATACGCACCTTAAAGTAGACCATAATACAGTGTCGAATGTGGATAGCTTGCATAGAAGAGCAACTATATGACACTGAGCAAGAGGGTGATGTGGATAACAGCGATGATAAACTGATTCAGTGGCATCAGGAACAGATTAAGAAGATGAGAACTCCATACACTGATTAATCACTTTTTCTGGTGATATTGATGCAGAACAAAAGTAGTGTTTAACACTCCCAGCCTACATGGATTATAGAGGATTCACTTAAATTCTCCTTTGCGTATGATCTATTAACTACTCAGAGCAGGTCCTTTTATACTGTCTACAATCACTTGTTTTCAGCTTGCCATGCTGGTGTAGCGATATGGTACATGTAGCAGGGTATGTGAATTCATTGGACTGGACTACTGGAGTAGAGTAATTGAGTCTTGTAGTATAGCTTTAGACTATGTGAATCTTGCTACATGAGGCCTATCCGTAGCACTGTGCCACTAACTTAGCTACGTCATGTACCGCCCTATGGCTGATCATTTTTTACATGCTCAACTGTAGGTGTAGGCCAATGTGGGCTACAAATGTTAGGCCCCTGTCTGGTAGGCCTATATACTCTGTGTGTGCTGTAGGTTGCTAGTTACTTTATCTTTTGCTGCGCTCGGTAGTTGCTATATGTAGATAGGCATGGCAAGTCTATGCATTTTTGCCCATAATTATCATGACTGAGGTGTAACTAGAAGATCTTGTCGTAAAGTGTGCTTCCCAGTAACTGTGCTTGATACAAGTTATGGTCGGTAACAGGCTGTTGCAAAACTAATTTTCACAGCATCCTTGTAACCCACACCCAAGTGTAAACAACGTGAACTCTGCTGTACCATGGCTCTACTAAAATGGTTAGCTGTCATACTGGAATAGAGCTATAATATAAATAGCTGTATCATGCTACCTTATATGTGATGACAATGTGAGTGAATGAATGTGTAAATAAGTTAGTTTTGTTTTATATCTCAGGGGAAGGGAATACCGCACTGAGTTTGTAAATGTTGGAGAAGTCCGCATTCTGGTTCCAAGAGGGACAGGTGTCATAGCACTTACAGCTACGGCTACGCCACCAATAGTCTGATAAGTCCTATAGGCTGAAGCTGGCCATTGCACTGCTATTTCAGCTAACATTGTGTGATAACGCCTAAGAATGGTGGAAAAGAACTTAATAGCTCTATCAGAAATATGTAAAACTTAAAAGAAAAGCAGCATCCAACTAGTAAGGTCTCATGATATGCTATTTTGATTTGGCATAAACTCTTCCTATGTCGGGCTGTCAACACGAATGTTTGTATCGTCAGGATCTTCATTACATGCCTCTAGTTCAGAGCTAGACTCAGAACCCTAAATGAAAAACTAATTTATATATATATATATATAGTGTAAAGAATACCTAAGAAGTCTCACCGCTCTTATCATCGACAATTATTTTAAATGGTACAGGAGAAGGTGTAGAAGACTCAATGATTTACACCTTATTATCTAATGAAATCCCTGTAAAGACAACTTTAGCAGGGGAGTCTGATTCACTTTCCACCTCTCTAATTGTGAAATAGTCTGCTTTTCCCACTCGTATGTTACCTGTGAAAATACGCCTGCCCGAAACAGATATGGTATAACTAACTGCAAACTTATCTTGCTGTAATACATTCTCTTGTGTAGCTGGTACATTTTTTTATTGTAAGGCTCTCAGAGCAGTGTAGAAAATGCCTTGGATCGGTCTTACGGTAACACTCCCGGTCCGTCCTTGTGCTTCTAAGATGTTTTTCCTCTCTTTCACTTCTATATTATTCTTTAGTAATAATTTGCATGGAATGTGTTAGTCTATGGGATTGACTAATTGTGAAATAGTCTTCTTTTCCCACTCATATGTTACCTGTGAAAATACGCCTGCCCGAAACAGATATGGTATAACGAACTGCAAACTTATCATGCTGTAATACATTCTCTTGTGTAGCTGGTACATTTTTTTTATTGTAAGGCTCTCAGAGCAGTGTAGACAATGCCTTGGATCGGTCTTACGGTAACACTCCTGGTCCGTCCTTGTGCTTCTAAGACGTTTTTCCTCTCTCTTTCACTTCTATATTATTCTTTAGTAATAATTTGCATGGAATGTGTTAGTCCATGGGATTGACATTCTTGTGCATGCATCATGCACGAGGCATGTGATTACTTGGCGGGTATCTGGGAATAAGAGCGGAAATAGCTGTAAGGGAGAGACCCTTTTTCCAGTGTGGATTATAAGTATTTCTGTTAAACCTTACGTATGCCAGACTAACTATAACGCTGGTTGGCCACTTAGAAATAATGATTGGATAAAATTCAACAAGAAAAAACACACCTGAAACATATGCATAAATCTAATCATAGTGTTCGTGTACTTTTACAGTCCTGCTAACAGGTTTGTACTGCCCGTGTGGGTGAAAATGCCTCAAGGGAGGATCGCTCTACCTGAATCTCCAACAGATCAATCAGTGCATCGCTATGAAGTCTCATCCTTCAATCAATTTTGATGAGCTTCAGTGCCGACAAAACTCTTTCAACAGTGCCATTGGTGAAAGGAACACTAAAGCATACTTTACGATGGACCAGAACATTTTTCCACTGACCGGCATCAGGACATACATGCAGCTTGTACCACACTTTATGGTAACTGCCTGTGTTGATTGACAGGTAGTTACGTGCGTATTCTACTACCTCTGCCATTTGGTCCTGGAGAGTTAGAAGGTTGACAGCCACAGCTTGCAAAAGGTGGTGGCAATTAGATCAACTGCAACTGTACTTCAGCTAGTGATTTGTTATTCGAAGAAGATTCACATGCCGAGTCAGACTTTACTGACACTGCACTTGACTGACGCCAGGTGTGGATATCTAGAAAAATAAGTATTTCTCATAGAAGTTTGACATTCGACCATGTTGTCTTTAAGTCAATGCACATCAGCTAATGCCTCTGCATTGCAGAATTTCATCACTGCCTCATTGAAGTGCTAAAGGGTAGCTCCTTGGTATTCATTGCTATTCTTAAGCCTATTGTGAACAAGTTTGAGAGTTGGCCATTGTAATGGGACATGGTCAGTCTGACACTTCAGGGACTTTTTTGCCTTAAGGATACTCTGCAGACCCTGCACAACATCAAGTTTCTCTCTCTGAAAAGCTTTGCTCAGTAGAGATGGGGCCTTCAGAGCATATAAGCTACAAGGCACACCCAATTATAATGTTGCCCTCCTGCAACTTACCTACCCTTTCAATTGAGCACTATCTGCGCTATTTACAGAGGTATCACTTAAGAGAGTTGTTAAGTGAGAAACATATGCACCGTAGCGATCAGTGATTCGCTGCAGTGCCTGAAGCTTGTGTGAAATCCATCGACTGCCTTGAGAGCTAATGGGTGCATCCCCACCTTCAGGAAACTCAAATACTTCCTTCAGATCACTCATAACATCTGTCACCTCTCTGAGTTTTTTGGTGACTGAGAGTAAAGATAGAATCATTGTTTTATAGTATCCATCAGGATACTATAAAACAAGTGGACTGATGACAGACTCTGTTTTAAAGTACTATGCTGGCTTTCTGCTATGTTGTGAGGATCTTATCAGAATCGTTCGTGGCATATGAGTGTCCAGAATTGACTCCTTGCCGAATATCCAATTCATGGATTGCAGTTATTTACGCAATGCCAGATTTTCTTTTGCAAGGACATAACAGATATCAAACTTCTTAGTCGGCTTCTCCTGCAAAGACCTATCCATTGCTAACCTGCTCTTCGAAATAGGAGCAAATGCAGTGAGGGAGCATTAGTGGCTTTAGCCTGCTCAGTCCACAATAAATGCATTGAGGCCTTGTGCAGCTCACTTCACCCATGGTCAAGCACATTTCTTAGCTTTTGGTTGTTAGAACCAGTGATCCGGGCAGTTGAGAAATGTTTAGAACGACGAATTTCCTCTTTAAACCTTCGACATGTTTCACACCACAGAGTTTCAACATGATTCTGCCATTTATCACAGCGCAGCCAGGATAATGTTATATATTGGTTTTCATCCTGTGACTGCCATTTATAAAAGGTAGAAATAGATATTCGCTTCCTTGCCTGCTTTGCATGACAGCCAGAAGTACTAGCTGAAGATGATGACTCAAGGTCGCTCGGCTGTCTCTTGAATGCCATGGTATGATTGCCACGGGTAGCTTGAGGGCGGGGCATTAAACTTTAACTGCTGCTCGCGGACGACCGGGCAAGAGTAGCAGCCCACGTCGGGTGTCAATTTTCGTGCAAACTTAGCAGCCTACGCGTCACTGTATGTTAGTTTCTCTAATTAGAGATATGTGCCACCCCCATGGCGGGCCGGCCATGATAGCCGTGTACAACAATATCAACTGGTTCCCAGGTGTTGTGATTTTTTCTGAACAGCTTTACAGAGCATCATGGCCAGCTACGACGTTGAAGCAGAAGAAAGTGATTGAGTAGCTTACTCTCATCTGGGAAAAAGAAATGATTTGGGAAGCATGCTGAGATGTCTACAGGTGCGAATCAGTGCTGGAGCAGCCACTTCCTTTGATAACTATGCCACAGTAGAGAAGCCGTACTTATTTCATGAAATCTAAGCATAAGCATGCACTTGTGTGTAAAATTCTGACTCGATTCTTGTCTGGTGGTTTAACAGCTGCATCGAGTGGAGGAGTTGATTTCTAATTGTCTCCATTAGTTTTCCAGCAGTAAGACCCATTACAGCATGATGAGTCACAACTTGACTCAGGAGAAAATTATCGTTACCAGAAATTGCCAGAAATTACGCATTACGCCATACATTATTTTGCCCCGCAGTAACACACACAATTGAATGGTGAATTTTTTTCTTACAGGATTTTCTCCGGCCAGAGGCAGTGTACATCAAGTTCTCATGCATCGTGTAGTAGATTTGCTACTCTTTTGGAATGAGCTCTCAATCGGTACAGTTGTGGGAGTGCCAAAACGGTCACGCTAACTTTCACACTTGTTGTTATCGCGCCTTTTACGCGTATACATTTTTTATAAAATTTTTGAAATCCAGCTCTAAAAACAAGAGTTTTGAGTGTTCAGAATGAAAAATTATTCAGGTTCTCACACAAAATTTTAAAAGGCTAGCCCTAAATATTTACTCGGGCACGAAATACTATATCACCACAATACAAAGTTTAGCAGACAAAGGAGCTCGAAATCTGGCCATTTTAGCTCACATACTGCAGTATCTGGCCTCTTAGACTGGCATTAAGAGTGATGGCTCCTCAACAGACATCTTAGTTGACAACAGTAATCCTTCTAGACATGCCTCCGCACCTTTTTGAGTTTAGCTGAGGTGAGCTGCCTTCCGATCACTGGGTCTGGCCTCTCCTGACACTAGAAGCTTAGTGAGAAACAGGACTTGTTACTACCTCGGCGAATCGAGATCAGCAGGATAAACCTATGCTTGATACCTCCCTATATAAGCCAACCAGAAGCAAATACAATGATGAAAGAGAAAGAGAGTATTAACGGTGACCCGGAAATAATTAATAGTGGCGTGAGAGTATACCTCGAAAAATTTCCGCATGCAGCTGTTTTGCGGTCTTGTAAGAATGGCTGAACGCGTAGGTGTAGCTAGTGTAGACCAGCTATGCCCTTCTGCCTCTTCCGGCTTCCAGGGAACTCCAATATTCACCATTATCATCCCCAACTGCTTCTTGCTCCGCTTGTATGAGGAAAGCAGGAGAGCTATGTGACTGATGTAAACAAGGCCATTAATGCTGGCATTGTTTGCCTCAAGAGGGACTCGACACGCCTGGAGAGTGTGCTGCGGAAAGCGGCAAGCAGACTGGCCTTGAAGAAGAGAGGGTGAAAGGGGTCACGAGACAGAGAGAGAGTGAAAGAAGGAAAAACAAATATTGTTGTCAGCGAGGAGGAGGCCATCACCACACAAAGTGTAGAGGTGAAACTCCATGAGAGAGAGGTTAATTGATTAAAAGAACATATAAGCTGCATAAAGTAAAATTTTACAGGAAGAAGTACAGAGACTAGAGAATGAAGGCCAGGAGACAAGAGAGCAGCTAGAGGAAGAAGAGAGAGAGAGGAAGGAGAGAGAGAGTTGGCAAGTGTGACAGCAATGATTGATGGAGGGACGAATAGAGGGGGAAAGCTGAAGGATGTGAGCACAAATAATTCTTATGACAATACAATACTGTAAAATACATTGTATACAGCAGTGGTACATCCAGCAAGGGCCACACTGAGATTACTACTGACTCTACAAACGATAATGCCTCTATATATTGCTAATTACTATTTGACCTTGAAGACCTTTCCAAAAGACGACAGATATTGGCCCTTGGGTGGAAATTCCACTATATATACAATAATATGTGTAATTTTCAATACATATATAGGTGGGAGAGGGACAGAGAAGACGGAAAGTGGCTCAAAGTCGAGTGCTCTAACCTCTGGAGAGCTATGGAGTGAAACCCCAGAGTATCACTGCCACCACTGAGGAGGGGAATTCCATCACACTTAATCTTTCTGATGAATCCCCCTCCACAAGCTCATCAACACCACCTGAAGAAGACCATACCAACAATGTGCTCTATCTACTAGATAGGTTTGGTGTTCCGACGAGTTCTACCACGAACTCTCACAGGTAAAACAACTAGGAGAATGCAGAAAATTGTTGGCTTGTGTATTGTACGCCATAGAAACCACACTAAGTTGCAGACCCTGCCCACACCACTAAGTAATGTTGATACATATGCAAACTGTATTGTAATAATATTCATAGGAAACGACAACTACTTTGCAGATCCCGCCCGTATATAACTTCTACCGACTGACGTACGAGACATGACACTTTCATATAATATAATTATATAGACAGATTTCGCCTGTTCACACTACTGGGCTAGCTCGCTGTGCTTGCAATTATGCTGTATGTGGTGATACATACTTCAACAGGTGGTGACAGATCTCCCCTGACTCCATCACGTCAAGGATCTGAGGAAAGAGCTGAACAGTCATGTCAAACTGGTGCACCTTGAACCACCTTACAAAGGATGCTACAAGCCCCTCAGACCCTTGGTAACTGCAGCATTGGAGGGATATGTCTGTGCCAGAGCTGGTATATTGCTCTACCTCACCTAGTGGAAAAGGGCAGACATTGAAAGAGTTGCAGACGAACTGCACACTCCCAACCCAGGAAACACCTAGGCAGTAAACATCGACCCTTGGTTCCACTAGAACCCAGCTCCCTGGTGATAGACGAGCTTCACCTTCTGTTGAGAGTCGGGGATGTGCTCCTGCGTAACATCATCTGGCAGGCAGACATGTTAGACCACACATCCTACATAGGCGGAGGGAGACGAACAGACAACAATCTCCGTACTCTGGAGTTGCTGGTCAGACGCTGTGGAGTGTCCTTCAGCATTGCTGCAGTAAGATGCTAGGCGTTATTTACACATAAAATGTATAAATTGTGTGTCCCGTATATACCTACACATTATAGGCTGTAAATGATTTATACACATAAAATGTATACATGTATTGTGTGTTACCTACACATGTAGGCTGTGAATGAGAACAATCAGAGAGTGTCAGGGATGTTTAACTGGACAGCCCTGACAAGCTTAGAGTACTCTCTAACTTCCCTATGCATCTCCCTGATCTCCTGCCCTCTCCTGATGTGGAAAACATAGTCTCCCAAAGGAAGGTATTAATGTATACAATGAACTCATTACATCCAATATAATAATAAAGGACTTCCTTGATGTCTACCGGACACTAACTGGATCAGCTCCATGTCCAGCTGATGTTAAGGTATTACAATGAATGTTGCTCCTCTTTGAAATGACAATATGTAGGCTAAAAAGTGGGTGGAGGATTTTCTTGCCTTGGGCCACTTGGAGGAATATCAAAGGAAGAACATCACTCCATACATCCACTGCCTAGTGTACCATGTACCTGAACAGCTACAGCGTCATGGCAATCTGATGAAGTTCTCTGGACAGGGTATGACTTTCTGAGTTTGCTCAGAAAACAATACCATTTTTATTGTACAAGTGTTGAGAACAACAACAAATCGGCAAAGCATGCCTACTACTCCTCGAATCGGCATGACCCGTGTGGAGAGATACTGCAGATCAAGTACAGGCAGGAGGAGTTGAGCAACTGCAGAAGAGAGAAATGCCCTTACAAGAGAGACCTGGCATACTGGGATCAAGGAATTAGAGAAAAAAAGGGCGAGACATGACCACTGAACACTGAACTGTATTTCTTTCATCGAACGGCTTTACTCAAAGCCACCAACATTCAAAAGATACACCTTTGGCCTCTAATTAAATACACTTGCAGGTTCTTCTGGCACCTACTGGATTACTTTGAAACCTCACTCAATAGCCATGAAGTCAAGTCTTCCTTACTTGTCCAACAACAAAAGTAGAGAGAGCTACGGACTTTTTCTAACACGAGAAACTCGGACATGCGCACAACACAACTCTATTTAATGAACACTTGAATATTATTATTGATGACAGCATTGTTCACAAATAAATAAAATAAATCTTTAACGTTCGTTGTTTACAAATAAATAACACTACTCTTCGAATGATCAATTTTTAGGAGATACTATGTGTTTCATGTTTGGAATATACCATTGGGGACCATGTTATTTTACTATACATTGGTATGGGAAATTTTAACCTACACCTATCACCTAACCTATCAAACAGAAAGCGAAACACATCAGTCCTACATGATACACTAAATGAACATGATCAGTTGATGCCGCTTCTCAGACTCCGAGCCACTCCTGCAACAAAGATGGTTATATTGTCGGCAATGGACCGATAGTCTGGCTTTGGATCATGGAAATACCTGTAGAACAACAGAGGTTGGTAATTATTCGTGGGCCATTTCTTATACGAAGTGGCTATTTGTCCGGTAACCTTAAGCCTTCAGCAAAGCTATCCGTCCGGCAGTCTGCACTGAGCGTGCGTGTAAGACCTTTGACCTTCAACACTTAGAATATCTAGATACTATAGGTATAGCTCTGGTTGTGCCGTCTGTTATCAATTCATTTCCTCGTGCTGCTGTGATTTATTTCTTGATCACCATGTTAGATGCTACGCTGGGACACAAACGCCTTGTTAGCTATACAAACTATGCGATTCAACTGTTTGCCTAGACTTAGGGTGGACTATATATGTATCCCAGACAAGTTCATTCATGATTCCAGTCACGGCTTAGTTTAGAGAAGGGGATATAAAGAATCAATGAAACTTAGGACTCATCACGTTGCTATCTACGACTATCTAGTCATAGCTACGGCAAAATATAGTCTATCAGTTTTCCCCTTAAGCTACCGGCAAGTGGTTGGTGATCATCATTCTAGATTTCGTTTCTGGCTTTCCTTGTTATCTGTACTAAAAGCAGTTAAACTACCCAGTTAAGTAGCTAACAAAGTGTTTGATGTGAGCAGGGCTGCATTTCAAATGTACACACTACACAGCACGTGATGATAGACGACCCTGCTGGCCTAATATCTTGATCTTATACAATGCCTCTGACTATTTACACTATCGGTTATATATATTTTAAGTATGAAGGTCAAAGGTTACGTACACGCTCATGCAGACTGCCGGACGGATAGCTTTGCTGAAGGCTTACGGCTACCGGACGAATAGCCACTTTGTTTATTATAGAATAAAAACAGGCCTGGTGTAGACACAACATAGACCATGCTTTTTGTCTCAGCACATGGGCTTGTGTCAGCATGGTATGGCTTTTGATATCAACTGTCTAATCAATAGGTGTACCCATAGCTAAACAACACTC